>JAWQFJ010017081.1:0-15000 GCA_034096865.1 Theodoxus fluviatilis | reverse complement strand
ACATCAACAGTATGACTTTCAGCACACACTATACGATGAGGACTAACTCAGAATGTTGTGAAATCTTAGTTTCAACAAAAACAATTCCCATCAGAATCCAAAACCAGCATCAAATCCACTCCTACATGTTCTTCATTCAAGTGGAGAAAAACCCATAGGCAAAATCAACAGTAAAATTTATCAATGATTAACATTCACACTAATGTCATCAAATGGTGTCAAATCTATCCATCCAGCCCGACAGTACCATGCCATAAAAATAGATACATAAGAAATAAACCTTCTGACTCTTAAAAATACGTTAAATACCAATGAATGGCAACATATTTGGGAGGAAGAATGAATAGCTGCGTGAGTCTTCCGGTTTATTGAACCTCTTCAGCGTTAGCTGTCAACTCCAGGCGGTGATCAAGCATTTCCTAAGAAATTACGGCTTAATCATCAAAGTGTTCTGATCGCCATGACACGTATAATTGTTTCTAACAGTGAAATGTTTATTTACTCATTTCAGCAGCCAAATGAGATGCTACACCTACACAACCTCTGTCAGACACCACTGAGTGGTCTCCAGCTTCTCGTTCGTAAACAGAGACATCAACACCAAACAACAGTACACTGGACCAGTTCTTTACACGTAAGATCAAACGACTGTAAAGAAAATGAGCGATAAGTCATCATAGTGATGTTGACAATTATCTTTCTCTTTTGTCAATGGAACGAAACAGATTGCAACACCCTGATTCCGACCACTTCCGAAAAGTAACCTATATTTAATCTTAATGAATGACTTCCAAACATGAGCGAAATGCAACCACATCGAGACGACTCGTAAGGTTTCCTGTTGAAACTGATCAAGTAAAAAGGATACTGTCCATGATTCGAGATGAAGATAGACGGCGACGATACCTTCGAGATCGGTCCTTTCGAATCCGTGTGGCTACTCTTCCTCGCTAACTTGTGACTGTGTGTGTGTTGATGCGTAAGACGTCACAATTTTAGCAATAACGAATGACCTCATCGCTTTATGTGCACAGTTCCCAGAGCACGTGTATGTGACTAATGTAAACAGAAAAGGAAAAAGGAGCACATAGGTTGTGCAGTTTTATTTTAACCTTGATGAACCAATCTGACTTGTGCTACTTCAAGGGTTTTTCTTGATGTAATTCATCGCAATTTCTAATGAGAAATTCTTTATTAACTTTGGTGAACAACCGCACTCGGTCTTCACGCAGATACTCACACTCTCTTACTATAGAAGGCAAAAAACTTCTGTGGTGGAGAGGAGCATTTCCTTAGGGGACGCAACTCTTACAGAAAAGACACTACACGTGGAAAATGGATATCAAGACAGACAAGAAGAGAAAACGGGTTCCTAACTCCACCAAACACAGCAACAAAAAAAAGAAAAAGTTCAAGAAAGAGGAAGACAAATTTACTCATGTGAAATTCAAATTTTTACTGAGAGACAATGCGACAGCGATGTCAGGTAAGAGCGATTTTTACAATAACAATCGTACAATGACAACATAAATTTACAATATAATATTATTACAACTTGTAGCCGATCTACATCTTGTAAGTTGTATAGAAACGCTCTGTCGATTCCCTATCCACACAGATTTCTTCAATTAAAAATATATAGACGCATCTTCTATTTAGCATTATTCACAAATATAAGGAATATCCAGTCAGATTATATTTATAATAAACATGCTACGTTGCTGTCTACTTGGTAAGTTGGTTAAATGCTCCTTCGTCCTTGAAGTCCTTCCGTTACTACATCATTTCACTAGTGGAAGAGGAAGCAGCTGCAAAGGAAGGAACCTCTGTAAGTTGTAACGCCTAGGGGAGGGCTGCGCAGCATTATATCAAAGAATGACGGAGTTATTTGGAATCGTTCTAATGGATAAGGCGAAATACCTTGAGAAACACGCTTGTTTCCAACAGTCCAAACCTGAATGCATCTTCTGAAACTGAAAGTGGTGCTCAGCAGTACTAGCGTTGATGCTAAAGAAGGAGTCGTGTAAATTTTGTATACATAAACGCGTGCACATGCTTACAGACACAGACACGCACGCGTGCACACACGCACGCACGCACGCACACACACGCACATTATGCAGAGAGAGAGAGAGAGAGGCAGGCAGGCAGGCAGGCACAGAGAGCAGTACTGATAATGTTGTGTATAATAGTAGTAGCAGTTGTAAGAACAAGCATTGATGATGATTTTGACTGCTCCACACAGCTACTGAGGAAGGGCATTTACATCTCATGTTTGTGCATTGTGACTCACAAGGATTGGAATTATCTTAGCCTGTGGCCAGTGAAGCTGTACAGTACAGCTAATGCTGCTTCTGCCATGTGTCCTCCCTCCTTCCGTGGAAACTGTTCTTCCTGTGGTTTGAGGACCTGCTTTCACAGTGTTTCCCAGAATTGAGGACAAGCACAATGCAGTACCATTTCAATGCCAAGAGGCCCCATTTAAGTACACGGTCCATCAGTGGAGACCTTCAAGACTTGAGGCAACTGTAGTCACCATAGTCAAACTGAAATGCTCATTGCTGACTGAGGTCCCGTAGTTTCTCACACACCACTGTCATCCAGGCTGGTCTTCTAGACTGCAAATAATTCGGATGGCAGATTGGTTTACATGTACATGTCTGCAAGGAGCAGATGGCATGCTATCACCCTGCTCTGTGCACATTGATCACAGCTTTCAGCTTCTCATGTGCTCTCACTACTTATGTCTTGACTCCTTTGTGCACTTATTCCAGGTTTGTTTCCCTGGATTTATCAACTAACCCCAAGGGCTTTCAGCTGCCAGTATTTCCATACTTCCCACTGAGATAAGAAAAGTCCCTGCACTGGCAACCATTTTGTTTTTCACAAATGTTATGTATGCCTCCATTACTATAAGGTGTTTGAAAGAAGTGGCATTTACTGAACCATTTGTAGTATACATGTATCATTTGTCTCTTCCTTGATTTTGCAGCTTTGAAAAAGTTTCTTGAGGTGGCTGAAATGTTTTCTGACTTGGAAGAGACAGACTCGGTGAGGGACATTGTGAAGGAGTACTGCAAGTCTTCTCCAGAATGTGCAGACATCTTTGCCCTCTTGGAGCTGCCAAAAAGGAAGCCGTCAGAGGTATGTATTGAGTTTGTGTCATGATAGGAAGAACATCTTGTCTTCTTTGAGGTTTCATGATGCATCACAGTATATATATTCTCTTTGTCATTTACTATTCAAGTGTGATCTTAGTATAATTGTATGACAATATCGTCCTTGAAAAAGTGTTCCCACAGGATCTAATAAAGTACTCAGTAACTCTATTACATATTTACACAATGCTAATGTTTGTATACATATGTAAAATAAAATGTTTGTTGTGTTTTTGAATGTGCACATTGTATTGTACAATTGTTGACTAATGCATTACATTAAACTCACGAGAGAGAGAGAGAGAGAGAGAGAGAGAGAGAGAGAGAGAGAGAGAGAGAGAGAGAGAGAGAGAGAGAGAGAGAGAGAGAGAGTGAGAGAGAGAGAGAGAGATCCAGGCAGACAGACATGCAGATACTGAGATAGATACACATTAGGATGGGCAGACAAAGAATATATTTATCATATGAGTACTACATTTAGTAATTTTCTCTCTAAAAATTTTCAGGTCAGCCTCATCTTCCAGTGTCTGGAGTGCATCTTGAACAGGGTGACCTCAGACCTGCAAGAGTTCAGAACTGGAGGTCGGAGTGCTGCCCAGCGGTTGCTAGGCAACCATGCTGCTATGCTGTACCACCACCTGGAAGGCACAAAGTCGCACCACTTGAAGGCAGGGCTCCGACTGCTGAGGTCTCTGGCCATGCTTGGCGGTGCCACCACCACTGCTCTGCTGTCAGAGCTTGACTTCAGCAGGGATTGCTTCAAAGTGCTGGCCAGAAGGCGGGACACCAAGGTGAGTCACTGTCTGCAGTGCTGCCTGGTGCCTGTGTGTGGAATGGTTCCTCTGTACTTTGGAGTGTACTTGTGAGTGGTTCCTCTGTACTTTGGGGTGTACTTGGGAGTGGTTCCTCTGTACTTTGGAGTGTACTTGTGAGTGGTTCCTCTGTACTTTGGGGTGTACTTGGGAGTGGTTCCTCTGTACTTTGGAGTGTACTTGTGAATGGTTCCTCTGTACTTTGGGGTGTACTTGTGAATGGTTCCTCTGTACTTTGGGGTGTGCTTGTGAGTGGTTCCTCTGTACTTTGGGGTGTACAAGTTTGGAAATGGTTCGTCTGTACTTTGGAGTGTGCTTGTGAGTGGTTCCTCTGTACTTTGGGGTGTGCTTGGGAATGGTTCCTCTGTACTTTGGAGTGTGCTTGTGAGTGGTTCCTCTGTACTTTGGGGTGTATTTGGAAATGGTTCCTCTGTACTTTGGAGTGTGCTTGTGAGTGGTTCCTCTGTACTTTGGAGTGTTGGGAATGGTTCATCTGTACTTTGGGGTGTGCTTGGGAGTGGTTCCTCTGTACTTTGGAGTGTACTTGTGAATGGCTCCTCTGTACTTTGGAGTGTACTTGTGAATGGCTCCTCTGTACTTTGGAGTGTACCTGTGAGTGGTTCCTCTGTACTTCGGAATGCACTTGGGAATGGTTCCTTTGTTCTTTGGAGTGTGCTTGGGAATGGTTCCTCTGTACTTTGGGGTGTGCTTGTGAGTGGTTCCTTTGTTCTTTGGAGTGTGCTTGGGAATGGTTCCTTTGTTCTTTGGAGTGTGCTTGGGAATGGTTCCTCTGTACTTTGAGTGTACTTGGGAATGGTCCTCTGTACTTTGGGGTGTACTTGGGAATGGTTCCTCTGTACTTTGAGTGTTCTTGGGAGTGGTTCCTCTGTACTTTGGAGTGTTGGGAATGGTTCCTCTGTACTTTGGGGTGTGCTTGGGAGTGGTTCCTCTGTACTTTGGAGTGTACTTGGGAATGGTTCCTCTGTACTTTGGGGTGTGCTTGGGAGTGGTTCCTCTGTACTTTGGAGTGTGCTTGTGAATGGTTCCTCTGTACTTTGGGGTGTGCTTGTGAATGGTTCCTCTGTACTTTGGGGTGTGCTTGTGAGTGGTTCCTCTGTTCTTCGGAATGCACTTGGGAATGGTTCCTTTGTTCTTTGGAGTGTACTTGAGAATGGTTCCTCTGTACTTTGGGGTGTGCTTGTGAGTGGTTCCTCTGTACTTTGGGGTGTGCTTGTGAGTGGTTCCTCTGTACTTTGGGGTGTACTTGGGAATGGTTCCTCTGTACTTTGGGGTGTACTTGTGAGTGGTTCCTCTGTACTTTGGAGTGTGCTTGAGAATGGTTCCTCTGTACTTTGAATGTTCTTGGGAGTGGTTCCTCTGTACTTTGAGTATACTTGAGAATGGTTCCTCTGTACTTTGAGTGTTCTTGGGAGTGGTTCCTCTGTACTTTGAGTGTACTTGAGAATGGTTCCTCTGTACTTTGGAGTGTGCTTGGGAATGGTTCCTCTGTACTTTGGAGTGTGCTTGGGAGTGGTTCCTCTGTACTTTGGAGTGTGCTTGGGAATGGTTCCTCTGTACTTTGAATGTTCTAGGGAGTGGTTCCTCTGTACTTTGAGTGTACTTGGGCGTGGTTCCTCTGTACTTTGAGTGTACTTAAGAATGGCTCCTCTGTACTTTGGAGTGTTGGAAATGGTTCCTCTGTACTTTGAGTGTACTTGAGAATGGTTCCTCTGTACTTTGAGTGTACTTGGGAGTGGTTCCTCTGTACTTTGAGTGTTCTTGGGAGTGGTTCTTCTGTACTTTGAGTGTGTTTGAGAATGGTTCCTCTGTACTTTGGGGTGTACTTGGGAATGGTTCCTCTGTACTTTGGGGTGTACTTGGGAATGGTTCCTCTGTACTTTGGGGTGTACTTGGGAATGGTTCCTCTGTACTTTGGGGTGTACTTGGGAATGGTTCCTCTGTACTTTGGAGTGTGCTTGAGAATGGTTCCTCTGTACTTTGGGGTGTACTTGGGAATGGTTCCTCTGTACTTTGGGGTGTACTTGGGAATGGTTCCTCTGTACTTTGGGGTGTACTTGGGAATGGTTCCTCTGTACTTTGGGGTGTACTTGGGAATGGTTCCTCTGTACTTTGGAGTGTGCTTGTGAGTGGTTCCTCTGTACTTTGGGTGTATTTGGAAATGGTTCCTCTGTACTTTGGGGTGTGCTTGTGAGTGGTTCCTCTGTACTTTGGAGTGTTGGGAATGGTTCATCTGTACTTTGGGGTGTGCTTGGGAGTGGTTCCTCTACACTTTGGAGTGTTGGGAATGGTTCATCTGTACTTTAGAGTGTGCTTGTGAGTGGTTCCTCTGTACTTTGGAGTGTTGGGAATGGTTCATCTGTACTTTGAGTGTTCTTGTGAGTGGTTCCTCTGTACTTTGGAGTGTTGGGAATGGTTCCTCTGTACTTTGGGGTGTGCTTGAGAGTGGTTCCTCTGTACTTTGGAGTGTACTTGGGAATGGTTCCTCTGTACTTTGGAGTGTGCTTGGGAGTGGTTCCTCTCTACTTTGGAGTGTGCTTGTGAGTGGTTCCTCTGTACTTCGGAATGCACTTGGGAATGGTTCCTTTGTTCTTTGGAGTGTGCTTGGGAATGGTTCCTCTGTACTTTGGGGTGTACTTGGGAATGGTTCCTCTGTACTTTGGGGTGTGCTTGTGAGTGGTTCCTCTGTACTTTGGGATGTGCTTGTGAGTGGTTCCTCTGTACTTTGGGGTGTACTTGGGAATGGTTCCTCTGTACTTTGGGGTGTACTTGTGAGTGGTTCCTCTGTACTTTGGAGTGTGCTTGAGAATGGTTCCTCTGTACTTTGAATGTTCTTGGGAGTGGTTCCTCTGTACTTTGAGTATACTTGAGAATGGTTCCTCTGTACTTTGAGTGTTCTTGGGAGTGGTTCCTCTGTACTTTGAGTGTACTTGAGAATGGTTCCTCTGTACTTTGGAGTGTGCTTGGGAATGGTTCCTCTGTACTTTGGAGTGTGCTTGGGAGTGGTTTCTCTGTACTTTGGAGTGTGCTTGGGAGTGGTTCCTCTCTACTTTGAGTGTACTTGGGAGTGGTTCCTCTGTACTTTGAGTGTACTTAAGAATGGCTCCTCTGTACTTTGGAGTGTTGGAAATGGTTCCTCTGTACTTTGAGTGTACTTGAGAATGGTTCCTCTGTACTTTGAGTGTACTTGGGAGTGGTTCCTCTGTACTTTGAGAGTTCTTGGGAGTGGTTCTTCTGTACTTTGAGTGTGCTTGAGAATGGTTCCTCTGTACTTTGGAGTGTGCTTGAGAATGGTTCCTCTGTACTTTGAGTGTGCTTCGGAATGGTTCCTCTGTACTTTGGGTGTGCTTGAGAGTGGTTCCTCTGTACTTTGAGTGTGCTTGAGAGTGGTTCCTCTGTACTTTGAGTGTGCTTGAGAGTGGTTCCTCTGTACTATTGAGTGTGCTTGGGAGCGGTCATGGCATTTGGTGACTAGGTTTTTGTTTCACAGCATGGGTTGGGCTCAATCTTTCAAGATGACTTTAAAACACAGTTGGGTCTGAATGATGTAAGTTGTAACCCCGTTTCGATGCACCCTGGTGGCCACTTTGGCTGCTTGGCACCACCTCTGGCTGAGCTACAGGAGCAGGGCCTGAGGACCCCGCAGCCAAGGGTTCCTGCTGATGAGGGAGGACATTAAACGGCACTGGCTGTGTGCTACTCTTGTAGGGTATTTGTGATAGTGGTTACTGCCAGAAATCTTTCATTTCAGTGTAAGGACAAACTTTTGAGGAGATTTGATAAGCCAGTCACTTTTGGGGAGAATTGTTAGTAAAAAGTGCACATGCTTTTATCTGCAGTGTTGATCCTATTTTTAAAATCTGAATGTGTTGTCTACATATTTCATTGCTGTTTCAACAAAATGACTTTGGAACCACATATTTATTACTCCAGGATGAGGAGGATGTGAGGACGTGCTTTGTCTTCTTGGTGCTCAGTCTTCTGCACAATGGAGACAGGAAGGTCTTGACCCAGCTCATTGACCAGAAGGGTGAGTGGCAGCTCTGTGTGGCATGGCCCTGTGTGGCATGGCCCTGTGTGGCATGGCCCTGTGTGGCATGGCTCTGTGTGGCATGGCTCTGTGTGGCATGGCCCTGTGTGGCATGGCTCTGTGTGGCATGGCCCTTGTGGCATGGCCCTTGTGGCATGGCCCTGTGTGGCATGGCCCTGTGCAGGTCTTGGAGATGATCTGTCTTCTGATTGTATTGCAAAGGGAATCCATTGTGGCCTGTCATCTAGTGTTTAGAAAGGAGAATCCTAGCAAAGGAAGAGAATCCTGACATTTGTAATGTGTGTGTGTGTGTATGTGTTTGTGGATGTGTGTGTGTGTGTGTGTGTGTGTGTGTTTGTGGATGTGTGTGTGTGTGTGTGTGTTTGTGGATGTGTGTGTGTGCATGTTCGTGTGCGTGTGTATGTGTGTGTGTGTATGTGTGTGTGTGTGTGTGTGTTTGCATCTTTGCACAACCCCAGTATTGGTATAAGAATGACTCTACTAATATCAAAAATTTTCATTGGAATTCTTATCTTGTTCAGGCACATACCTTGCAGGGTTATAACTGTTTAATTAACTTGGTAAAAGTGATTGGTGCAAAATGAAAGTTTAACTGTGGCTTTAAAAGATTGATTGTCGATATGATGTAAAGCACTTTAGTCTCATGATATTGATTGTTTGTTTGAAATGTGTTGTGGTGCAGTGAGTGAAATGTCTGCCATTGCAGGCCTGATGCAGAGCATGCTGGAAGGGCTGCAGTATGACTCCCCAGAGCTGGTGGAGACGGTGCTGTCCAAGATCCTGGAAAAGGTGGGGATGCCTTTGCCATCTGCATTGGATTTCCTTTCTAATTATCCCTCCAGGTTTACTGGAGGTCCTACAGACTTTATCTGTCTGTGTGTGTGTGTGTGTGTGTCTGTCCCGTCTCCACGGCTTATATCTCAAAAACTACTGGACGGATTTCCTTGAGATTTTGCACACTGACTGGAAGTTAGGTCCGATTCAATATTATCAAATTTTCAGAATCGAGGTTTTAAAAGAAAGTGACTTTTTTACATTTTGGTGTTTCAATGAAAACAATTCAACAGACTCCATTTTGCAAAATCTGTGACGTCATCATTTGACGTCGAATAAACGTGACGTCATTTGCGAGGAGATTTTTGAAGCAGGGTGAATAGAAGGAACGAAATTTATTCAAGAAAACAGCAAATTTACAATGCACACTTCAATGTCATTGCAAAATTCGATGTAACACACAGCAAAAGATGGTCATCGAAATACAGCCACGGTGTATTAGACTCGACTACGCTCCACAGTCACAGACACAGGAAATCAAAACATTTAAACGTGCATAAACGATGTCTATGGCAAAGAAAACATTTTCTTAGCGTCTATCAACACAACATGGGGCGCAGAAGATTAACAAATGAAGCGCTGCACTACATCTGTAGGTGCTCGGAAGAGGCAAAAAGCGCTCAATTCTCACCCCAACCCTAGAAAGTCCCAGGTGGGAAAGAATACATCAATTTAGGCAAGTTGTCTAAACGCAGCCGCCAGGATCAGGGGCGGGGAAAACCCCTCGGCTTTGGGTCACGGGCAGCCTCACGCTTGGCCGACGATGTGATCGCGAACGCGTTGCCCCTCACAATTGACAGCGAGATTCTCTGGAAAAGGAACTGTGTCTGGCGTGAGTCATCTGTCGACAGTGCAATCCGTTGGCCGATCTCTCGGATGAGTTCCGTTGCTGCCGGTCCGACTACTCCGGTTGTTTCAACAGCAAACGGGACGAAGTGGTACCTTTCCGAGATAGAGGCGTACTTCCTCCTCTTCGAACCTTCGGCTGTCCGGCAGGCGTTCCCTGGGTCGATAGCAGAATCTGTCATTGAAGACGGCGCGAAAGAGTCAGAGCAGGTGGCGTCCCAAACAAGTGACTTGCCGTTCTTAAATGGGAAGACAGTCATGCCGTCGGGGCGTCGCCCATCTCCTCTGTCGAGGCCAACCGGTTCCATAACGGAGTACAGGCCTGCGGAGTCGAGCGACCGTTTGATGACATCGTTGAGAGCGGCGTGGCGTGGGAATCTCCCGGCACTGTAGCGGCATGAAAGCGGATGCAAGCCGTAGGTGTCGACCGTCTTGCCGCATCGACAGGGGTGGCTCTGGCACATCTGCTGGCCGAGGCGGAGAGAGACAGCAATCCTGAGCGTCTCGTCGTCTAGGAGGGTGCCGAGCGAAGTGGCGGGAATGGCGTGTAACCAGCATCCGCTGTTCGGTTGTGCGGCCGAGCCCAGACAAACCAAACGATGCTGGTTAAGACGGGGTCTGAGCTCGTTCGCGACAGCTCGACTGGCAGTGCGATCCCAACTGTGCTGGGATTCCGGGATATCGGCATATGGGAGCCCCTTCTGTCTCCAACGGCCGAGAGCGTCCTCTGCGTCCACTGGAGATGAATCGCCGTCCGTGTTTTGGCCAAGGATGGCTTTGACGAGCCGTTCGCTAGAGTAGACAGAGGCCAGGAAAGCAGGGAGTGCCAAGTCGCTGGCGGTCCTAAGGCCTACGCCACCCTCAGCCAGTGGTAGCGTCGCCTGTCGCCAGCCCGTGTCGTCGAAAGCGATGTTGAGGAGGCGTTCGGCGGCCTTTTTCAGGACACTGTCAAACTCGAGGAGCTCTGCCTCGGCGGTGTATGCTCGGCAGCTTCGGAGTGTATAAAGGAGTTTCGGCGCCGCGAAGCAATTCCTGAGGAGGAACAGAGCAGGATGCGAATCGAGGTATTCGAGACGGGTCGTCATGGAGCGCAGATCATCTGTCTAGAATAGAATAGAATAGAATAGAATTCGTGACGTCATTTGGGAGGACAGAGAATGATTTAGATAGATATGTCCTCAGATGTCTTAGGCCGCAAGGCCTTTATCTGATCTTTTGATCAGTACTTATGGCTACTCTCACTCTCTCTCTGTCTCTCTCTCTGTCTCTCTCTCTGTCTCTCTCTCTCTCTCTCTCTCTCTCTCTCTCTCTCTCTCTCTCTCTCTCTCTCTCTCTCTCTCTCCCACCCACCCTCTTACTCTCATTCTCTCTTCCCTTCCTCCCCTTTTCCCAGCTCCCCTCCCCCCCCCTCTCTCTCACTCTCTCTGTCTCTCTCTCTGTCTCTCTCTCTGTCTCTCTCTCTCTCTCTCTCTCTCTCTCTCTCTCTCTCTCTCTCTCTGTCTCTCTCTCTCTCTCTGTCTCTCTCTCTCTCTCTCTCTCTCTCTCTCTCTCTCTCTCTCTCTCTCTCTCTCTCTCTCTCTCTCTCTCTCTCTCTCTTACCACATTTGAATATTTTGCCTCAAGGGCTGAATGTAAGTAAGAAAGGCAATACAGTAGTCGCCGCTTATAAAACACGCGGTTAATAAAAACAGCCGTTTTTTAAATACAGTTGGTAAGGTCCGGATTTACTTCGTTACTGATGGACATGTTCAACAAGCAAACGGTTAATAAAAACGCCGCTTATTAAAAACACTTTTGTTCGGTCCCAATGTGTTTTTAATAAGCGGCGACTACTGTACTGCCTAATTCACTACCCTTGTCTCTAAACTCAGACGATTCCAACTGCCTGTTCCGCTTTGACGTAATCTCATGACGTCATCTACGATCTAAGAGAATCGAAGAGACGACAAAGAAAGCAGTATATATAGCAAAGCGCAACCTAGGATCCTCTGACGAGCGTACCTTATCTAACCGATCAAGATAACGCGGGGATAGGGGATAAATCGAGTGTTAAAAAGATAAATCGCCGTTGTGAATACGGGCCCAGCGAACTAACTGAATGTCGACACAATCACGCGGCACTGTTGTACATTTGCAGTCAACGTAAGATCTCGTACGACGATTTGATTCAAGGCCTAGTGCTAATTGTTTTGATGGTCTGGTCTCAGTGTCACAAAAATATGATGATTTAATCAATCCCTGACCCGGAAATGTTGGGGACAACGACCATTTCAGCGTAATGACATCGAGTCAAACCGAGTTATCTTTCCTACTTCAGCAAAACGCTTCGATATATGTTGAACCTCTACCAGCAGGCGCCAAAATGCGATACTACGAAAAGAATATTGACGTTGATGGGTTAGATCCGTATGAAATACCAAACAGTTCATGCTATCATCCATTTTTCTACAATTTACAGTGCAAAATACGAACCACGAGGGTTTATGACAAGGTCGTTATAAATGCTTCACATACCTACAAGTTTACAATGGCACAGTTGGTAGAGCATTGGGCTCTTGGTCATGCATGACCAGGTTCGATTCTGCACTGAAACTTTTTTTCGAGGGGTTGTGGGTTCGAACCCACCTGGTTTTTTGTGTTTGTGTGTGTGTGCGTTTTTTCCTCCTCTTTTCTCGGAGGCTGCGGGTTCGAACCCGATCTTCTTTTTTTCTTCTCCAAAACCTGGAGGTTCAGCGCCAGCGGTTTTTATAGTCTTATACTATAGGAAGTGAGAGGCTTTAGAAAACTTGCTAATTCAAATATCTCAAATTCAAAAGTCTTATAAATATCATTTCTCAATGAATTCAATACTGCAAGAATGAATTATTTTCATCTACAGATTGGTAAATTGCTAATTACTCTCTCTTTTTTCCCCTCTTGAGGCAAATAATGATTTAAGCCAAAGCTTGTCTAGACAGCTGCTTGCTTGCTCTTTTGTTTCCATAACCCTCAACTTGAGAACATTTCCTTGCACAGATTGTGCAGAACCCCCAGGTGACCAAGACTCAGAAGGTTCGAGTGTTTGAGGAGGGCACGCTCCACCACCTGTCCAAGCTGCTCCAGTGGAAGGGGCCGTCGGGATGGCAGCATTTGAAGAGAGACAAAAAGGAGCAAGAGGAGGATGCAGATGTAAGGACTACACTTGTAGCACAATTGAAAGCAGCCTTTCTGTAATTCAGTGGTACAATATCTGTGACTTGAACAAGGAAAACAAAAGGATGAGAACATATGTATTTGGGATTTGCTTCAAGGCACCTGTCTTTTCTTTGATACTTTGTTCTCTCTGAATATAAAGATCCTCCTTGGCAAACTTCTGTAATTGCAGGGGGGGGGGGGGGGGGGGGGGGAACTTGGTTGAAAAAGCAGGGTGGGGGTAGGGGTGGGGGGGATATGAATGTAGGATACATAATTTGGTTTGTTTAGTTGTTGCAGCAAATTTGTCTTTCACCATATAGTTCATGTAGAAAATAATCAGGAACATCTTTGAATTGAGAGAGTCATTACTCATTACTTGAAATTCTTAACCCTACATTGTAATCTACGATATTCTTGACTGCAGATGATTAATCCTGACCTGTGTTTTTACTCAAGAATGCTAACTTATCTTTTTGAATTTTTTGTGTGTGCATCAGAATACCCCAGATCCAGAGGAGTATGAGAGGGTCATGGCCGTGAGTCAAAAGTTCTTGAGGGAACTGCTGTGTTCCACTAAAAATGGCATCATCTTCTTGGACCCAAGCCACGGAACTTCCCCCAAGTGAGTAAAGCGTGTTGACTGCTTTGTTTCTATGGAGCGAAGTCTTGTGGTGTATGTAGTAGCTGAATGCAAGTCCTGTCACACAAAACAGAAATAACAATTTGCAGTATCTAATCATCATTATTTAGATGTACTTCCTGCTGTAATGTCTTGCTTTGAAAACTTTCATGCATCAGAGAAAACCTAACGGCTTAATAATAGAAAGCACAAGACAATGGTTGTTTTGCAGCATTTTAAAGAAAGGTACATATAACCTACATTTTTTGGATGGAAAAAATGCACACAAACACATTTTAAAGAAAATCTACATATATTTGACTCTTATACTGATGTGCAATGAAAAGAAATCCCTTCATGAGGCACTGAAATGATTAAAGTGAGACCAGTAAATTTTCAAAGTGGAACCCATGTGCTTTACTGTCTGCTGTTTCTCTACAGGAACCAAAACCACTTGGTGACAGCATTCCTTCGTGCAGTGGCGCCACTGTACGACCACCAGAAGTGTCGGGAGCTGGTGGTGGGAATCCTTCGAGTGTGCCCTGACCAGCTTCGGCGTTATCTCCCCATGCTTGTTGGAGCTCTTCAGCCTCGACCATCACAAAAGTGGCTGGCCTGCATCTCTCTGCTTGTCAAGGTGGGTGGCTTGATGGAGTGGATAGAAAGATGTTGAGTGGATGGTCAGGTTGATGATGGCTGTGTTTCGGTGACAGTGATCATGCTTATGGCTACTAGTACAGTAGCACCTTGTAGTAATCTTTAGAGTAGAGTGATGGGATTTCTGATAGGGATTATTCCCCATGATCACCAGATTAGAAGTGAGAATGTGCCAGGAACTAAGGATCTTCCACACAAAAACTCCTCTGTGTCCCTCAGAGATGGCTGAGTGGCTATGGTCATCGATCATTCAGTTTTGTGGGACCAAATTCTTGGAACCAGATTCCGGAACTGCTGAGAAAGTCTTCCAAGCTCTCTCTTTTTAAAAGTAGACTAAAGGGGAGACACGGCAGTGGAAATAGATAATTTGGGTTTACTTTGTCGATTTTGAAAACTTGCCGATTTTGCACTCTGTGACCTCTCTACATATGGACCCGATGTTGCTTTAGTGTGAAAACAAACTCTTTATGGGCTAAATTCAGCAATAAAACATACCACCCACCTATCAAACGAGTCTTCTTGTGCAATATTTCGTCAAAATTTGCAATGTTTGGGTCTTGGCAACGGGCCTAAATTTTGAATGAACCCTTGCAAGTTAGGTATCACTGGAAAGCGGCACATTTCGTCTACAAATTGCAAGGGACGTAACTCTTCTAGACACTGTCATGGTTTCCACTAGATTTTTCATGGTCATTAACACGAAATAGGTAATTGTAGGATATAAGTGGTCTCGTCAGCTTAACGTGGCGGAATCGCGTAATAGGACCAATCATAGCTGGAAGAAAAGAAAAGTGAAAAAAAAGGAGTCGGGGAAAAGAGAAAAAAAAAAGA
>JAWQFJ010017080.1:32500-33711 GCA_034096865.1 Theodoxus fluviatilis | reverse complement strand
AAAAGATAGGCAATGGTTGTTAAGTCAACGTGCATGAGTAATACTTATTTAATCCTAATTTAGCCAGCCAGCCTATACTACAAGATAGAACTTATCTGCTAGGAGAGTTCACGTGAGTCCGCTCCTTGAAAGAATGCAAGGGGTCAGAGCCGTTGACCCCGGTGATCGTTCTTCAAGGGGTGATGGTTTTGGGCGCTGGGGAGGTGACGACTGACACAGGGGTGGGTCTTGATGGAAGGGAGGGTTGGAACTGCATCATCGCCTCTCGTGTCCTTCTTGTCATCAGGCAAAGCGTAGATTCTGGTGGGGGTCTGGCACGGGGTAGGGAACGGCCGTCTGCGCCTGTGGCTGTTTGACGTGGCCCACTTTTTCCCCCCAGAAGACTGGTGCTGTGGTCATCAAGAGAGTCCAGGGCGACTCGAAGTTGTCTATTCGATCACGAGGGATATAATTGAATGTGAAATTATTTAGGGAATTCGTGTATCCAAAGAGGGTCTCTAAAACCCTCTACTTTTAATGGTAACGTGCTTTTAAAATAATTAAAGAAACCGACCAATCGAAACTCCTGAGCCTGCTACATCGTACCAGAGATGAAGCAGAGTGCAACGGAACGCGGGGATAGTCTTAGAACTACTTGAACGGTGTATGTCAGGGAGCAGAGGGTTATTCCATAAGCATCTCTTATGACCTCATGCATATTCCGGACGGAAACCTCCCATCACGTGAAATGAACTATGCTAGAGACGCCGGTAGGCAAAGTCTGTAGTGGACTAGAAAGGGGCAAGGCAGCACTGTGGCAGATGAGAATGCCTGCTGCTGGAGTAGCGGCCTGTGTAATTTAAGACGTTGATCTACTAACACGAGAGAGTGTTATTTATTTTAACGCTTGTAGCGGTCTGTGAGGGTAGGCAGCCTCGACCAACACGGCCTGTCTAGTTTAAAACGTCGTTTAGCTAACACGTGAAGATTCCTTCATTTTAACGCTTATAGCAGTCCATGAGGGTAGGAATGCACACCCCGACCTTCGGCTGTGATCTATACAGATTCTCTTTATGGTTCAGATTCTCAAACTGGACAACAGATAATCTCCAAAATTTAGTAAATTGTTATTTGGGTAAATCTCTTACCTTCCACTAAATTTCAGCAAAATCCATGATGAACTGTTTGAGTTTTTTTGCACACAGAGTAACGAACTAACGAACCAACCAACG
>JAWQFJ010017080.1:25000-27500 GCA_034096865.1 Theodoxus fluviatilis | reverse complement strand
TTAGAAATCTTGTCTCATTCTCAACTCCTTCGTTCATCCACATGTAGGTGAACCCTAACTTACAAAAGTTTTTTTTATTACAATACTAGGCCAATTTTTACCATCACGGACATGTGATTTTTGTAGCATTACGTAAGCTTGTTTAGATAATCTATGTTGTAACATTCTGGACAGTCTCATCCATTATTTTACCGCTGGGATAATGTTATTGATAGCCAGAGAGTACCTGCCAAGTTCGCCGCACACAAAGTGGTTTGGTGTTTTAACGTCTAAACTCATTAACATTTTACATGCGAAGAGATGTACTTTTACGACTTTGTCTTGATTCTTATGGCCTCAGATTTCTGCACCATATAATAGGCAGGGCTGCACATTTGCATGAAAAAGCCTGAAGAATACAGCAGTGTTTTTGTTGCTGAGGGCCCATATAGTTTTCATCAAATAGATAGCCCTTTGTTTGCCTTTAATGGCAACTTCTTCTACTGTAGCAGCTGTGGAAAGTTGAGTAGAAAATATATAGCCTAAAATAAGTTTATCAGTTCACCACATCCAATCGTGTACGGCTGAGATACCATCTTTCGCTCTCCGCTAAGTGTCCACCTTTTCTAAATACCATGACCTTAATTTTTTCTGTATTGACTTTAAATCTTGAATTCTCGTCAGGGAGTTCAACTGATTTTGAAGTCCACTGGGTGTGGACGATAGCAAGGCTATATCGTCTGTGAATAGTCAAGCGAATATCTCATCTGCGTCCGGTACCAATTGTACACCATGGTTCCCATGGGCTCGGATGTAATCTGCCACAGTGTTGATGTATAAGAGAAAAATGGACGTGCTCTCTTTTGCACCCTGTTTTACACCAACCTAACAAGGAAGAACTCACTAATCTGATGGTTCCAACGGACGCAAGACTGAACATTTGAATACTGTACATGGCGTTCGTCATTTTAGTGAATTTCGTAGACAATCCCCTACAGAACAAAACAGTTTATTTGTGAAAGGCTATTTGGCCCATTACAAGAGGGGGGGGGGGGATTCATCCATATACAAGGCAAACTAATATGGATTAATTCATGGAAACAGTGGGTGTAACATTAGTGTCAAGGTCAGGCTTGTTTCTCCTCCGTTTCAGTGCTTTGTAAATGAACCGAGCAAGCGAATGACTTTTGGTGCCTGTGTACATCATGGCTTGTTGAAATTTCCTTCTGTACATTTCTTGGGGGCAGTTAAGAAAATATGGCCTGAAATAATCATATTCATGACATGCAAACAAAAGATGCTCCTCGTTCTCCATTTGCCCACAGAATGGGCAATATAATATATTGTTATCAGCGTTTGCGGTGTATCTCTTTGCATGACAATTTATTTCACTAACGCCCATTCAAAATATTGCATAAGGTGCTCTAGCAGGCATAGGCAAACTTTGTAGATAAGTTTCCATATCATGGTTTGGTTTAAATATGAAATACTTGCTTAGTCGGCTGCTTTCTTTTACAGATGATGCCCAAGCCTGTTTATAGCAATCTTTTAGTCTCTGTTCTAGCTCACATAGAAAGAGTTTCTTACATCCAACTCCTTGATTGTACCAAGCCTTTCCAAATCCATAACTGCATAGCAATTGTTTCATTCTGAGGGCCCAGCATGGCACATTCTTGTCTGCTAGGTCTAGAGACATAGCATAAGCTTCTCTGGGCAGTCTATCGCTTTCCTGTGTCTGTAGTTTCAACCAGTATCGTACCGCTCTGAGAGACGTTACTACGTATAAAGGAATTCTGCCCAAGTCCCCCAAAACTGCGTTGTTTGGTGTACTTCTAGTCAAACCTAGAAAACGTTTGAAGGCAAACATATGGACTCGTTCAATTACATCAGCTTTCTGCATTCCCCATACTTCACTAGCATAGCCTAGCGTACTCTGTACCTGGGTATCGTAAAGTTTAGTAAAGACGTCGATGTTGCAGCATTTTATACATGATAACACTTTCAAAATATTGATAACTTTGCTTTTGGCCGTCACAGCTATATTTTTCAGCGACACATTGACACTTAGCTTTGTAGTGAGCACAAGTCCAAGATATTTATAGGAGGTTGTTGTCTGAACGTAAGTACCCTCGTAAAGCCACTTTTCGTGTTTCTTCATGGGACCTCCCTTTCTAAATACTACTATATTAGTTTTCTGCAAATTCACTGTTAGGCATAGTTTTCTAGATTCTTGTTCTAGGGTATTTAATTGTTTCTGTAGGCCTAGTGGTGTGTTTGAGAGAAGGACAAGGTCATCTGCAAACAACAACAAAAATAGCTCTTGATCGTTTGGATTGAGTTGTACTCCATGCTTCCCTTGCTGAATTAATTCTTTGCCGAGCTCGTTAATAAAAAAGGAAAAAAGAATCGTGCTGGTATTTTCTCCTTGTTTTAGGCCCGAAGGGCACGTAAACGACTTCGACAGGGTCCCGTTTACTCTTACGGTGGCTTTTACAGATCTGTAAATTAATTTCAATGCAGT
>JAWQFJ010017080.1:0-20000 GCA_034096865.1 Theodoxus fluviatilis | reverse complement strand
GGGCCTGCTCCAGTGGCTCAATCAGGGGCCTGCTCCAGTAGCTCAGCCAGGGGCCTGCTCCATAGCTCAGCCAGGGGCCTGCTCCAGTAGCTCAGCCAGGGGCCTGCTCCATAGCTTAGCCAGGGGCCTGCTCCAGTAGCTCAGCCAGGGGCCTGCTCCAGTAGCTCAGCCAGGGGCCTGCTCCATAGCCCAGCCAGGGGCCTGCTCCAGAAGCTCAGCCAGGGGTCTGTTCCAGTAGCTCAGCCAGGGGCCTGCTCCAGTAGCTCAGCCAGGGGCCTGTTCCAGTAGCTCAGCCAGGGGCCTGCTCCAGTAGCTCAGCCAGGGGCCTGCTCCAGTAGCTCAGCCAGGGGTCTGCTCCAGTAGCTCAGCCAGGGGCAGCCCCAGGCAGTCAAAGAGAATACCTGGGGGCATCGGGACAGGGTCAGGGGCTCGCTGCTTAGCTGGGAACCTTACACGATCTTGCAAGGAATAGGTTGGTGTCAACATGTGTCAACATGGTGAAAACAGATGTCAAGGCTGTCAAATGCTTGACACATGTTGAAAACGGTCTATTATTTGTCAACCAGGTAGGTTAATCAATTTGCTCCATATCATTCAGGTGTAATAGTTTATTCAAATCACCCTCAGTGTTGCTTTGGACGTCCACGCCAAGACCATGCCATATCTTTGTGCGCAAGAAACTGCGTCTAACCGCCCAACACCCCCACCTCATCATTACCCAGATTCTGCCTCACTCAAAGACAAATTCCTTTGGTATGTGGTGTCAATATTAACGGAACGTATTCATCTACATGTATATGTATAGTACATGTATGTATGTATGTATGTATGTATGTATGTATGTATGTATGTATGTATGTATGTATGTATGTATGTATGTATGTATTTTCATTTTTACTGCGCCATTATCACGATAAACATGCTCATGGCGCGACAAGACGAAATAAAAAAGTTTTGAGGCCAGTTTTAAATGCGGCCAAGGATGGACTAACCCTCAGACCCTCAGGAAGTTGGTTCCAGAGTCTCGGTCCAACAACGCTAAAGGAGCGGTCACCGAAGCTCCGTAACCTTGTTTGTGGGACAATCAATAGTCTTCTTTTTGAGGAACGGAGATTCCTTGTGGGGTTGTGAGGTCTAAGGAGTTCTCCGAGGTAGGTTGGGGCTTCACCAGTTTCACACTTAAACACGATGGAGAGGGTCTTAAATTCCACCCGTTGGCGAACTGGAAGCCAATGAAGGTCACTGAGAACAGGGGTTATGCGAGCCCACCTCGGCAGTCGCTTCACTACCCTAGCTGCAGAATTCTGAAGACGCTGAAGTTTCTGCAATTGACCGTTGGTTGCAGCAGTCAGCAGACTGTTGCAGTAATCAAGATGGGACAACACAAGAGTCACCACCAGGGCTGCTGCAGTCTTTTCAGTCAGACAATCCCTGATACTCCAAATGCGGTGTAGGTGCATGTAGCCTGAGGAGATGATTTTACGAATTTGGGGGTCTGGTGACAAGTTTTGATCTAACATGACCCCGAGATATTTCGCACTTGTGGCAAATGCTATGTTCGCCCCCGCTATGTTAATATGTGTTTCTCTGATCAATTGTCTGCTTTTTTCCCTACCAATGAGAATCACTTCAGTCTTGTCTTCATTGAGTTTGAGGTGATTGGCCGACATCCATTCCTTGATGTCACTACAGCAGTTTTGCATTGTGGACTTGTTCACCGCGAAGGCTTCATGATCTGGTTTGGAAGCCATGTAGATCATAGTGTCGTCGGCGAATAGATGGTGAGGGATGCCGTGTTGGTCGATGCGCTCGCTCAGGGGTTGCGTGTAAATTGAATACAGGAGAGGTCCCAAGATTGATCCCTGCGGTACTCCACAAGTGAGAGAAAGGTCTTTTGATGATGACTCCCCTATCTTCACCTTTTGTGATCTCCCCGTCAAGTAGCTCGCGAACCAGTTTAGGGCGGTGGATGATATGCCAAAGCTCCTCAATCTGGCTATGAGTGTGTCGTGGTCAATGGTGTCGAAAGCCGCTGAAAGGTCGAGTAGCACTACAAGGACTACCTCATCGCGATCGACTGCATGGAGTAAGTCATGTTCATTGGTTGCTGAGAGAATTACTTGGAGCCAGAAGCCAATCAAATGCCCGCTCTCTGAAAACTTTAGTTGCTAGCAGACCTATACATTGTGTGCACGCTTAGAAGGGTGTTTTCTAATTAAAACAAACAAACAAACAAAACCCCACCTGTTTCAGGAACATACATGTATATATTTCAATTCCAATGTTCTGAGCAACTACAGACCTGTTTCAAACCTGCCATTTCTGTCAAAGATGATTGAGAGAGCAGTATCATCAAGGCTGTCTTCATATCTAAACAGAAATCACCTCCTGCCTCAACGCCAGTCCGCATACCGACCTGGCCACAGCACTGAGACAGCACTCCTGCAGGTTGTTGACCATCTTCTGAGGGCTGTAGACAAAGGGAATATTGTCATTATGATTCTTCTGGATCGCTCTGCAGCCTTTGACCTACCCAGCCATAGCACGCTACTGTTGAGACTTCAAAAATACTTCGGCATATCGGAAATGGCTCTTCAGTGGTTTAGGACCTACATATCTGGTATAACGCAGCAGGTGGTCACTGAAGGTTTAGGATCACGGGCCTTCCCAATGACATCAGGGGTTCCCCAAGGCTCAGTTCTTGGGCCCATGCTCTTTCTCCTATACACAGCCCCACTAAGCCGGATATTTGAAGACCATCGCATTTCCTACCACCTTTATGCCGACGGCACTCAACTATCAGCCGTATCCAACCCCGAACTCACCTGTGTTGAAAAAACCAAACGCGAATTAAAACTCTGTTCCATGAAAGTAAAATCTTGGATGGACAGAAATTGACTAAAAATGAACGAAGACAAGACTGAAGTGATTATTCTAGGTAGAGAGATTCACCATAGAAATCTTCAGATAAACAAAATTTGCATTGCTGGGTCCCAGATCAAAGTTTTTAATTTTGTCAAGTACTTAGGGGTCCGTATTGATAAATAGCTGACCATGAAGGAACAAATAAATCTCATAGTCAAAATTTCTCACTGGCAAATCAGGAGAATCCGAACACTTAGACGAGTCATCCCTGTAGAAACAGCTGCAATGCTCATCATCTCTCTCGTCCTCTCCCAACTGGACTACTGCAGCAGCCTTTTCTTTGGAATAACTAGGCAACAAATGCAGAAACTGCAATTAATCCAAAACGTGTGTGCTAGGATTGTCAAACTCTCACCTCCTCAGGCACACATAACTCCAGTGCTTAAAGACCTTCACTGGCTTCCAATCAATTTAAGAATTGATTTCAATATTCTGTGTTTGGTATACAGGTGTGTGAACGAATGTGCTCCATCAAATCTGCGTGAGCTACTAGCATCGAAAGAGAAGGCATGGACGATTATCATGAGCTCTCTAATTACTTCTCCGGTGGACAAAGCAAATTATGTGAAAGCAAAAAGAAAAGTGCATTGTATTGAAGTGTGTATTTTACTTACATCGTCGTATCGGTGTCCTACCAACAGTGCATTGCATTGCGTTGTGATGTATTATCGTGTTTTATTCTGACATAATATGGTTTATTGTATTGCTCTCTCTCTCTCTCTCTCTCTCTCTCTCTCTCTCTCTCTCTCTCTCTCTGCGTGTGCATGTGTGCTGTTTGTGCGTGTGTGTGTGTGTGTGTGTGTGTGTGTGTGTGTGTGTGTGTGTGTGTGTGTGCGTGTGTTTGTGTTTGCGCATGTGTGCATGTGCTTTTTAATTTAAATAATGACATCTTCAGAAAATTACAGTCAGCGGGAATTCACGAGTTTTTTGTGAAGCATCGATTTCTTTGGGTTGGCGAATGGGAAGAATTGCAGGCTGCCAAAGCAAATCTTTCATACTGAGCTCGTACACAGAAAACAAAAGCTGGGAATCCCCTCAAACGATACAAAGACTACATTCAGACTTCCTTGAGGGCAAGCGGGATCGGAAACCAGTTGGAATGAATGGCTAACGACCACAGTTCCTGGAAAGCAGCCAAACCTGGTGATGCATCATCAAGGGAAACCAATATTGTAAGTAAGTCGTGTTGCATCATCGGGGTCCCCGCTTTCCAGGGTGTGGTTGTGCTCCGGTAATTATGGGCCAGTGAGCAGACGATACATTGTCCAGACCTTAAATCCCGAACATGTGACAGGTCGTCACCTGAAACGTTACCATCTGTCTGTGACAAATTGCATGCAGTTCAAGTCCCTTGACTGCGCTCACTTGTACACTAAAGCAAGAACATTTAGAATGGAAAGGCCAAAAGACGCAGACAGTTCTATAGTGTGGAGAATGTTATAGCATTGAGAGAGGATGAAATGAGAGCAGATACCTCAATGTACTGGGGCTTCACGTTGTTTTGGGCGCAATCTCAAAATGGACATACACACATACCATTAATGGTCGTCTGCTGAAACACCTAGAGGCAGGCATTTACTGATAGCGCCACGACTGGTAGGGCTGGTAATGGACGCCCAGCGGTCTCCCTGATACTCAGCAGGGGTAAGCTTTGAGGCTGATGGCGTGAATGGAGGGAGAGAGCTCGGTAAAATCAAAGAACTCTCTTGATAAGGGAATCATTTGCAGGCAGGAAAGCTTGCCAGCAGCTTTGATCCGTGATGACAATGACAAGAACCAAAGCCTTGTTCAGGAGGCGCAGCGATGCAGAGTGCTGCTCAGCGCTGCATGTGATTCACTCCTGAACGGCCAATTTGGGGCGTGCTTCACTCAGCACTGAGCAGCGCTCTGCATCACCGATCCGAGATGATGCAGACGATTTTGCAGCAGATTCAAAATGGCGTCTTCGATCCCGCACTGGCCGTCGACGCGTAAAATAACCCTCAGAAACATCATTTGGGGACTGGAACGGGCTTTATTTGCCCCAAGCGCTTTGTATGTGCAAGTAATGGCAAGTAAGGATGACACAGTAGTGGATTTTATTCATGCAGAATACATGTAAACGTGCATAAACGATGTATGTGGCAAAGAAAACACTTTCTTCGCGTCTATCAACACAACATGGGGCGCAGAAGATTTACCTCCCCTTTAACAAGTGAAGCGCTGCACTACATCTTAGGCGTTCAGGAGTGGCAAAGAGCGCTCAATTGCCAACATGAAGCGCTCATGCAGCGCTGAGTACTTCTGAACAAGCCTCAAATGAAGTGAAGAGATACTGCTTCGTCAAGTATTGCCGGCACAACTGCATCGAAGCTCTGTACGTGTAAGTGCTACCAATGGACGAAGAGCTAAGTAAGGTTTTGGCTGAAAGATTCAGAGAGGAATCATGGAAAAGAACTGAACTACAGCAGTTGTGTTTAGCTTTTGTTTTCGGATCCTGTCAGCTTTGAGCTTGAATAATTCGATCATTCAAATCATTAACCAGCCGATCGATTCCTTCGTCGATCATTCGTGCAGAAAAGCATTATGTTACCATCATATCCACTGTAAAAATCTGTAACTCTGTTCAATGATATTTTCTCTACAGGTCAAATTATTCATTATCAAGTGACACTGTACTGAAGTCACTATAGTGCTTCGTCGTTTTACAAGCTTTTTCAGTAGATGGGGCAGTCACACACATACTTGTAATTCCATGAATTGCTGATGAAGTGATCAGTCGGTTGGTAAATGATTTGGAAGATCGACTACTTGACCTTTTTTTTCTTTTCCATTGACAGGCGAACTTAGCTTGACTCAACGATTCTTGCGTGGCAACCGGCAGCATATTTCAGCAGCCTGCAAGTCCTGGATCATGAACCAGCAGGAAATGGCGGACTGCCTTCATTAATCTAGCGAATCTGGAGGCTGGCCATGGGCTGTCCTGATTGGTATGGTGACCGCGTGTTTAGGTCTCCCTGCTCTTCCTGCCGCACTTGCTCTCATGGGAGACCATATCCTTGACCTGCTTTTGGCATCCCCCCCCCCTCTCTCTCTCTCTCTCTCTCTCTCTCTCTCTCTCTCTCTCTTGCCCTCTCTCTTTTTCTTACCTTCTCTCTCTTTCTTACCCTCTCTCTTTCTGTCTCTTTCTCTGTCTCTGTCTCTCTGTGTCTCTGTCTCTGTGTCTCTGTCTCTGTCTCTGTCTCTGTCTCTCTCTCTCTCTCTCTCTCTCTCTCTTCCTCTCTCTTTGCACCTTCGTCACCACACGTCCTCTACCTTTCTCTGTCTCTCTTTTCCTCAATTAATTTTTGTCTGTAATCCACCCCACCCCTCTCTCTCTCTCTCTGTTTCTCCCTCTGTCTCTCTCTCTCTCTCTTCTCTCTCTCTCTCTGTTTCTCTCTCTGTATCTCTCTGCCTCTGTCTCTATCTCTGTCTCTCTGTTTGCCTCTCTTTTTCTCTGTCTGTCTGTCTGTCTGTCTGTCTGTCTGTCTCTCTCTCTCTCTCTCTCTCTCTCTCTCAATTGTCTGTTTCTGCCTCTTTGATTCTGTTTCTCGGTCTACCTGTCTCTTTCTCTGTATATCCTAGTCTGTGCGTCTGCGTCTGTATGTAGGTCTGTCCGTCTTTCTCTCTCAGTCCGTCTGTCTGTCTGTATGCCTGCCTGCCTGCTTGTCTGTCTGTCTGTCTGTCTGTCTGTCTGTCTGTCTGTCTTTCTGTCTGTCTGTCTGTCTGTCTGTCTGTCTGTCTGTCTGTCTGTCTGTCTGTCTGTCTGTCTGTCTGCCTGCCTGTCTGCCTGTCTGTCTGTCTGTCTGTCTGTCTGTCTGTCTGTCTGTCTGTCTGTCTGTTTCTTTCTCCTCTCTGTCTGCCTGCTTCTGTCTCCGTCCGTCCGTCCGTCCGTCCGCCCGTCTCTCTCTCTCTCTCTCTCTCTCTCTCTCTCTCTCTCTCTCTCTCTCTCTCTTTCTCTCTCTCAGAGACTATCTCGCTCCTTCCCAGCCATGACCAGTGTTTACTTCCATGCCAAGAGAGTCAATCGATACGGGCATCGTCGATGGCAAGAGACCAGGATTGGCTGGCACCGTGGTCACGGGCTCCAGCACTCCACAGCGTGTGCTAATGTTCTCACTGAATCGAAGAACGTCCAGCTGTCTTGCACCTGTTCTGGAGCCGCACTGCCGAGGACATATACTCTTCTGGCCGAAAGGGAAATGGGTCTGGGGGATTTAGACCAGGGCTAAACAGCTGTACAACAGTAGCTCCTAATACAAACATATTCCCTGGCATCTGTGTCGGTGAACGATGGA
The DNA here is from genome assembly GCA_034096865.1 of Theodoxus fluviatilis. Lineage (NCBI taxonomy): Eukaryota > Metazoa > Mollusca > Gastropoda > Cycloneritida > Neritidae > Theodoxus > Theodoxus fluviatilis. Next base: position 12,759 of record JAWQFJ010017080.1, on the reverse strand, counting down.
AAAGCGATTTGACGAAGAAAGGCCTTTATCAGCTTAGTAGAGATGAATATTTTGTCTGACAGGTAGAACATGAGTGTAGTCGACGTAAATTGAGGCAAGAAGTGTATGTATGTATGTAAGTATGTATGTTTTCTAGTGGTGCGCAACTTTTCATGCCGTTCAAGCGTGCTCCAAGCGGCACATTTATTGTTAACAGCCGAAACAGTCGGGTTTTCAATTCCGTTTTGAAGTTTGTTGGGCAGGATGGCCTCCTCAACGTTTCGCGCTCCCTCTGTAATGGAGCTGGACCGGGAAACGGCAGCGACCGGACGCCGTACCCCCTCAATCTTTGTTGTTGTCACCCTTTCTTTCTTTCGTTCTGGACTGGTTATAAGGCCCTATACGTGGCAAACCGCAGGTTGAGGGTAGGTTAGAACTTCTCCAGGTATTCTGGGTCTTCAACAGTGACACACTTGTAGACCGCACAGAGGTCTTAATGGTGCTCGATGCGGTAGTGCAATGGGCCTGTCATACAAAACCGCCGGTCCCTAAAAATAGATCCGGCACAGATACTTTCATTGGTCGATATTAATAGATCTGATGTCACTTTCGCGGCAGAAGCTTATATCGCCATGCTGATTGGACAGTTGGTTCGCGCCTTCCTACATTTGCATTTGGGAGGGTTTCCCAGGTCTTATAACGTGAATGGACGAATTTCCCGATTTCTATTAATACTCCATCTCAACTCCCTTGCGGCTGGCGAAGTGTCAGTGTAACCCGAGATGACCAGCACTGAGCTTTGGATTTTCCTGATGTATTTATGTATATGTACCGGATCTATTTTTAGGGACCGGCGGTTTTGTATGACAGGCCAGTGGAGATGCCATTCAATAGGCGAGCTGTGAGCCTTCTTACTCTCAGGAGGTCAAGCTGCGAACCTAGCACAAACGTGACCTGTTCAGTCAAAACCAGGTTTAGGTCGATTTCTTGTAAGTATTGCAAAACTCACACAAGTGAAAGTTCATTGAATTTACTATAATTTGATACCAAATTTGTTAGAGTATCTTGAAAATTGACAGTTAGAACAAATTCAAGAGTATAGGTTCGGAAAAACCACTTTCGAGAAAAATGACTTTAATGATCGACCTCATTGAACATGACGTATGTAAAACAATGGAGCCAATTGACACTGTAACCAACGAAAAAGTTTACAGATCTATTTCTATGCAGAATTCATGAAAATCCTAATAATATGTGATAATTTTTTCCCATCGCAATTGCCAAAAACTCATTTCACCTCATTTCACCTCATTTCACCTCATTTCACCTCATTTCACCTCATTTCACCACTCTCTTAGTCACACAGCTAAAGGGCCTCAGCGACTTGACCCAGGTGTTGCCAGAACAGGTCACAACTGTTCTGCATGTGCTGGAGTGGACTAAGGTGATCCTGGCTGGCTCCTGCTTGCAAATCATCACAATAATCCACGACGGAAGAGACTAGCACGACTGCCAGGGTCACAACAGAGTTCTCAGTGGGGCACCTCTTGTCTCGAGGCGTCGGAAGCGTTGGTGAGCGTTTGAGATGGCATACAGATGACGAATCCTTAGTGCACCACCATTCAGGATTTGTCCCGCAGATTCATAAGAGGTTTGAAAGCCTTTATCGAGAGATTGCAATTACCATGATTTAGAAAAAAGATCATGGTGCAATCTTTGGCCACATTTGAACTAGCCTTGCACGATAGAAATGACTTGATTAAGTTTACATTTGTAAAAGTTGCACAGAAAGAATACTGTAGATACCTACTGATTTTTTTCTTCTCTTTTTCTCTTTTTACTCCCTCCCGAAGGATTCATCACAGAGAGTCTCAGCATTTTTTGGTCCTGCTTATCAATCTGGGCCTGTATGCACGTCAGAAGCGGTTAGCACAAACGCGTTTAGAGCTTAAACGCGGTTAGCTACACGGTCCCTACAGCCTGGGCCTGCAGACGTCAGTCCGTTTAGTGGACTAATCGCGTTATCGGTATGCACGTCAATCTGGTTAGCCTATCCTATACGGATTTTCGCGTATAAAGTTATCGCACCTCCGAGGTCCGATAGAGGGCCTAAACGCGTGTAAATTTTTTCCGAGCACGACAGCGGCGTCTTCTGCGAAGAAACAGGATTTTCCGGGACCGGGTGGGGATGGAGGGGGGGGATAGTGGGTGGGGATGGGAGGTGAGGATGGCGGGTGGGGATGGGGGGGTGGGGATGGGGTGGGTGGGGATGGGGGGTGGGGATGGAGGGTGGGGATGGGGGTGGGGATGGGATGGGTGGGGATGGGGGGGTGGGGATGGGGAGTGGGGATGAGGGGTGGGGATGAGGGGTGGGGATGAGGGGTGGGGATGGGGTGGGTGGGGATGGGGTGGGTGGGGATGGGGGGTGGGGATGGTGGGTGATGATGGTGGGTGGGGATGGGGGGTGGGGATGGGGTTGATGGGGGGTGGGGATGGGGTTGATGGGGGTAGGGATAGGGGGTGGGGATGGAGGGTGGGGATGGGATGGAGGGTAGGGGGGGATGGGGGGGGGGGAGGGAATGGGAGGAGGGATTGGATGGGAGTGGGGATGGGGGTGTGGGAATAGTAGGTGGGGATGATGGGTGGGGGTGGTGGGTGATGATGGTGGGTGGGGATGGGGGTGGGGATGGGGGTGGGGATGGGGGGTGGGGATGGGGTTGATGGGGGATGGGGAAGGGGGGTGGGAATGGGGGGTGGGGATGGAGGGTGGGGTTGGGGGATGAAATCATAATGTGAAAGTTTACAGAATGGAGCAGTGAAATGCATATTTTAATTCATGTGGAATGATAACGATACAAAACAGTAACTCACCACAGATCAAGTTGGACCTTTCCCCAATGATGTAGAGGATGGCGTCCTCGTACGGTACTGCTGGTGCTGGAGCCGGCCCCCCTCCCGTCTTCCTCTCGTCCCTCTTTCTGTTTAATACAGCGCCTTTCAAGGCTCTCCACTTCTCTTTCAAGTCATTCACAGTTCGAACTGCCACCCCGCAGGCGTTGACCTTTGTGCTGATCCTTTCCCAAATCTCCCTCTTCACTGTCTCCGTCACTGTGGCGCTGTGGCTGCTAAACAGAGTTATGTGCTCCACTTGCAGTTCCTCCACTAGAATTCGAACTTCATCTGCAGAGAAGTTAGATTTTCAGACCCTCTTTTTGGCTTTCTCAGTCATCTTGAATATTTCTTGGCGTTCGAGGACAACAATGTATTCCGCGCGTCAGCTATAAATAGAAGTGCGCGAACTTGGATGCTCGGCGTGTAGATGACCTGCATTTCCATTTGCAAAATGTAAGCGCTTTCAAAACCTATTGATGCAATCAACATACAGCTTTGATAAATTAATGCTGTTCATGGCTTACATTTTCTTTGGATGGGTTTCTAGTGTCCCGATATACAGCTTTTTCTGTGCGAACCGTAGACAGCGTGTGTGCGTTTAGCTATACGTCTCCGTTTAGCGCGATGTGCATACCAAATCCGGTTAGGGCTTATACGAGGTTAGGGCCCGTGTAGCTAAACGCACACACGCTGACTACGGTTCGCACAGAAAAAGCTGTATATTGGGACACTAGAAACCCAACCAAAGAAAATGTCAGCCATGAACAGCATTAATTTATCAAAGCTGTATGTTGAATGCATCAATAGGTCGAGAAAGCTCCCATGATTTAAAATTGCAAATGCAGGTCGACGCGATATATAGACACAAGAAGCGTCTGTTGCCATGGCTTGGCGCGAGAACGAGGCGCGGAGCAAAGGGACGTAACTCTAAATTCTGACCCCGCTTCGCGTAAATGAAAATCGATTGAGTTCACGGTGTCAGTTCCAGAATGTCTGGCCGACGAAATCTGAACTTACGAAATACTTCTTGGTCATCGTAGGTGTCGAAGGGATTAGTTCGGTCCCGGAAAATCCTGTTTCTTCGCAGAAGACGCCGCTGTCGTGCTCGGAAAAAACAAAACGGCCGCAATATTTACACGCGTTTAGGCCCTCGGAGGTGCGATAACTTTATACGCGAAAATCCGTATAGGATAGGCTAACCAGATTGACGTGCATACAGATTGTTCCCGCCTATCCGCCCGTATAGGGGATAAACGCGATTAGTCCACTAAACGGACCGACGTGCATACGGGCCCTGTTCACAACCAGTTTCCTCTTAGTTTCACTTTCCGGTTTTTCATAACTGAACTTGACCGTTTACATATGGCAGATAAGAGTGGCGGCCGTGAAGGTACGTGTGGTAGCAATAATACACCTCAACAAGGGATTCGCCACGGTAACAATCGCTCAGTTGAAAATGAATGACTAAAATTTTCTTTATTTCAAGATTCCTCGGTGCAGCGGTCGTGTCATGGGGAACGGGTTCTATATCCACAAAGACTTGACTCCAGTTAAAGTGCCTTGATGGCCATCGTTACGTAAAGTCGAACTTGAAACTGTAGCCAACCTGCTGCGAACAACAGTACTGACTTTACATTGAATGCAATCAGCAGCAGTAGTGGGTGCGCTCTTATCCGCTTGTTTCAACATTTCTTTTCCTCACGTTTCTCGTGGTTCAGTTGGCGTGACTTTGCGTTTGTGGTCCTTGCTGTCGTTGCTGGTGCCCAAGACTATGTTCCATCATCAGAAGGAACCCCTGGCTGTCGGGCTTTCGGGGCCTGCTCCAGTAGCGCAGCCAGGGACGGCCCCAAGCAGTCAAAGTGGCTACTGGGGGACATCGGGACAGGGTCAGATCATTCAGTTGCTGTTGATGACGTGTAGTCGTTGGCATTGTAGTTGCTGCACCGTTGCCCTGTGGCCTTGATATCGCTATATCGACACTGACATGTCATTAGGTGCATCGTTTGTTGTTGTTGTCGTCGTTGCTGCTGCTGCTGCTGCTGCTGCTGCTCATGTTATAACATTTGTTGTTACCTCATGGGTGAATATAGTCGTCATGATGATGGATGAAGTTCTATGGCCTATCTGCCATTGTAAACATGTAGGGCCATTAATCACGAAAAACATTAGATTTGGTTAAGAATACGAGCAAGTCAAGCCACGATTTCCCTGAGTATTCACCTCTTTTGAAACGCGCAGGGAGACACTGTGGGCCTATTCTAAACCTAAGCCACAGGGGGAATTAATATAGTCGTAATGTAGATAGAACGAGGCTGATAGGGATTAGGATTTTCGCCTCAGCTGAAGAATTGAGTTCCATAAATCACATGGTGATTCTCCACTTCTCTGGTTTCCTCTGTAGTGATAGGAGTGCAGTGTTGCGTTCCAGTCTCTCTTCGAATACCTACATTTCACCCAAAACGTCGTTCAGGCTTCGCAGTCGAGTCGTTTAAGGCTGAACGTAGTTGAGTGTCATCAGCGCTGCGCTTTCGCGGTGCCTGTGGAGTTGAAGCCTGAACACACCCCTGGATAGAGCATCAATGACGTGCAGCGACTTGTCAGCCCAGCTGGACCTACGTCATTTTATACTCTACTCCCTGAGGGTCATGCGATCGATGTTGTGCTGGCTGGCAGTATCGACAAATGCAGATGGACAAAGAGAACGCACAGTAGAGTACAAAAGTATTCTCGTCCCTGGGGAGCATTGCAACCTAATGATCCCTCACAAGCAAATAAATGTTTCAAGGACTAAAGGTGGGGTTTTATATGGCGACTTAACATCCTTAGATCTCGCATTGATTCACTTTACCTCTCCGAGCACCGAGACACCTTCGCCCTTTACTGGCGCTGGATGACAGACACGGAAACAGACAGACAGATGGAACGAGCATGGTTTGGTACCGGTACCATCTCCACTACCTGGGATGGTAGTTAACTCCAATGGTGCATACAAATTGTTCACAGCACCCCTGTTATGCTTTTAATGCCCTCTCAGGTACTCGGTTTTACTCCAAGGCGGGGACAGGGAATGCGAGTTGAGCAACTTGGGCAACGACACAACCCCAGGATTAATGCGGCTTCGAACGCTGCACCCTAGGATCCACAAGCGAGAGAGCAAGCGGATGTTGTAAGCACAGCACTTAACCCGTCACGACACACTGTTACTGCTGTCTTGGCCACTCGGCCTTACATGTGGACGGGGATATGCAGTGCAGGTGAAACACCGCACTTGAAGATTAACCCTCTATCTTCTGTTCAGTGTTGAACGCTCCACCCTCTATCTGTAAGGAAGCAGAGGCGAGCGCAACTAAACCTGTCTCGCCCACCTGCCTCGACCAGAGGCGGCCTCAGCTGACCACAGCTGAGTTGGTCAGTGGAGCAGCAGCAGCTGTAGGTTTTCACAGCTTCCCTACATTCCATGCGACAATTCCCTGCCTCTCACAAACAGAGATCAACCCAGAGAACCCCGGATAAGGTGGAGCTAGCGCCATTTTGAATCTGTTCGGCGATCCCGTTCATTGCAGCATAGATTATATCCAAAATCAGTACAGCATATCGCAGTCTGCACCTGGTCATATACCGTACGTATCTACAGCAGCAAAACATAAGAATATACAAACTGCATGGAAAGCACTTTTTTTCGTTTGCTCATTGGCATCATCAGGTGCAGCAGAAAAGTATCAACTGAAAGTACTGAGTACAGCAATGCTCCGTTTTGCATCTGCCCAACTTTCCAATCCACAGTAATAGAAAATCCAAATCCAAGTGGTCCAGCACGCATTGCTTTAAATCTGCTCACTTGTCCAACCCATGGCATCTTCCCAACACACCAAGCAACACACCACAACGGTACTATTAGCACACACAACAGTAGTGTTAGCGCATAACACAGCAGAAGTGTTAGCTCACACCACAAAGAAGCAGTTTCACACAGCACACGCATACTTTATCCATGGCAGGAGAGAGATGTCAGAATAGCAGTACATCATGCACCGTTTGCATTTGCCCAACTACTCGATTCAAAGCGGGAGAAAATCCGAAGACAGCCGTAGTACAGCACGCACCGCTGTCGATCTGTTCACAGACTGCATCCTCGGCAGGAGAGATCTGCAAACAGCAGTGCAGCGACACAGCTTTGCATCTCCCCAATTGCTGGATTCATAGCAACAGGAAAAACCTTCAATACAGTAATAGTGGTAGTGGTAGTGGTAGTAGTAGTAGTGGTAGTGGTAGTGGTAGTGGTAGTGGTAGTGGTAGTAGTAGTAGTAGTGTTAGTAGTAGTAGTGGTAGTAGTAGTTTTGGTAGAGGTAGTGGTAGTAGTAGTTTTTAAGAGGTAGTGGTAGTAGTGGTAGTAGTGGTAGTGGTAGTGGTGGTAGTGGTAGTGGTAGTAGTAGTAGTGGTAGTAGTAGTTTTGGTAGAGGTAGTGGTAGTAGTGGTAGTGGTAGTAGTAGTAGTAGTAGTGGTAGTAGAAGTTTTGGTAGAAGTAGTTGTAGTAGTAGTGGTAGTAGTAGTTTTGGTAGAAGTAGTTGTAATAGTGGTAGTAGTAGTGGTGGTAGTAGTAGTAGTAGTAGTAGTAGTAGTAGTAGTAGTAGTAGTTTTGGTAGAAGTAGTTGTAGTAGTAGTGGTAGTAGTAGTTTTGGTAGAAGTAGTTGTAATAGTGGTAGTAGTAGTGGTAGTAGTAGTAGTAGTAGTAGTAGTAGTAGTAGTAGTAGTAGTAGTAGTAGTAGTAGTAGTTTTGGTAGAAGTAGTGGTAGTAGTGGTTGTGGGAGAGTAATAGTGGTGGTAGTAGTAGTAGTGGTAGTAGCAGTTTTGGTAGACGTAGTTGTAATAGTGGTTGTGATAGTGATAGTAGTGGTAGTAGTGGTAGTAGTAGTAGTAGTAGTAGTAGTAGTAGTAGTAGTAGTAGTAGTGGTAGTAGTAGTAGTAGTAGTAGTAGTAGTGGTAGTAGTAGTAGTAGTGGTTGTGAGGGTAGTAGTAGTGGTAGTGGTAGTGGTAGTAGTAGTAGTAGTAGTAGTAGTAGTAGTAGTAGTAGTAGTAGTAGTGGTGGTGGTGGTGGTGGTAGCAGTAGTAGTAGCAAAGATTATATGTTACACAAAGATAGTTCATTAGCTCATTCTCGTGAGGGTCGAGACACGTTGCGCCCCAAGCGGCTAGCACTATGGGAAATGCCTATAGTCCGTTTCAACATTGCACTGTATTTAGTCACATGATTATAGGATTTAGTGGAGACTTCGCACAAAAATGGCCTAGCAACAGATGTGCGATGGACCTAATTCTAAAATTTCCGATAACGTCATCAACTACCAAGGTTGAAGAACGAGTGACGTCACTATTTGACCGATTTGAAGAATAATAATTTTTAACACAGAGAGAACAGGGTCACCAAACGTTGCAATCACGTCGACCCGTGCACACGTGGTTCTGCGAGTGACCTGCATTTCGATTGTTAAAAAGTAGGAGCTTTCAATACCTTTTGATGCATTCAACATACAGCTTTGATAAATTAATGCTGTTCATGGTTAACATTTTCTTTGGATGGTGTTTCTAGTGTCCCCAAATTCAGCTTTTTCTGCGCGAAGCGAGACTATGTCCACCATTTTAAATGTGCAATGTTGAAACGGACTATAGGCATCTCCCATAGTGCTAGCCGCTTGGAACGCTGCAATTTTAGCTGCTTGTAACTTCAAAGAGCAAAAGCTCGGCATGAACTATCTTTGTGTAACCTATAATCTTTGGTAGTAGTGATGGTGGTAGAAGTAATAGTGGTGGTAGAAGTAATAGAGGTGGTAGAAGAAGTAGTGGTGGTAGATATAGTAGTGGTGATGGTCGTAGTGGTGGTCGTAGTGGTGGTGGTGGTGGTAGTAGTAGTAATGGTAGTAGTAGTAGTGGTGATAGTAATGGTGGTAGTAGTAGTGGTGGTGGTAGCAGTGGTAGTGGTGATGGTAGTAGTGGTGGTGATATTAGTGGTGGTGGTAGTGGTGGTGGTAGTAGTAGTGGTGGTAGTGGTGATGGTGATAGTAATGGTGGTAGTAGTAGTGGTGGTGGTAGCAGTGGTAGTGGTGATGGTAGTAGTGGTGGTGGTAGTAGTGGTGGTGGTAGTGGTGGTGGTAGTAGTAGTGGTGGTAGTGGTGGTGGTAGTGGTGGTGGTGGTAGTAGTAGTGGTGGTAGTGGTGGTGGTAGTAGTGGTGGTAGTGGTGGTGGTAGTAGTAGTGGTGGTAGTGGTGGTGGTAGTAGTGGTGGTGGTAGTGGTGGTAGTAGTGGTGGTGGTAGTAGTGGTGTGTGTAGTAGTGGTGGTAGTAGTGGTGGTGGTGGTGGTGGTGGTAGTGGTGGTGGTAGTGGTGGTGGTGTTAGTGGTGGTGTAGTAGTGGTGTTGGTGGTGGTGGTGGTGGTGAGTGGTGGTGGTAGTGGTGGTAGTAGTGGTGTGGTGGTGACGTGGTGGTGGTAGTAGTGGTGTGGTGGTGGTGGTAGTAGTGGTGGTGGTGGTAGTGGTGGTGTGGTGGTGGTGGTGGTGTATGGTGGTGTGTAGTGGGTGAGTGAGTGTGGTGGTGGTGGTGGTGGTGGTGGTAGTGGTGATGATGGTGGTGGTAGTGGTGGTGGTGGTGGTGGTAGTGGTGGTGATGGTGGTAGTGGTGGTGATGGTGGTAGTGGTGCTGATGGTGGTAGTGGTGGTTGTGGTGTTGTTGGTGGTGGTGGTAGTAGTGGTGATAGTGGTGGTGGTGGTGGTGGTGGTGGTGGTAGTAGTGATGACAGTGGTGGTGGTGGTAGTTGTGATAGTGGTGATGGTGGTAGTGGTGGTGATGGTGGTAGTGGTGGTGATGGTGGTAGTGGTGGTGATGGTGGTAGTGGTGGTTGTGGTGTTGGTGGTGGTGGTGGTAGTAGTAGTGATAGTGGTGGTGGTGGTGGTGGTGGTGGTGGTGGTAGTGGTGGCGGTGGAAGTAGTTGTAGTGATAGTGGTGGTGGTGGTAGTAGTAGTAGTGATAGTGGTGGTGGTGGTAGTGGTGGTGGTGGTAGTAGTACTAGTAATAGTGGTGGTGGTGGTAGTGGTGGTGGTGGTAGTAGTAGTTGTGATAGTGGTGGTCGTTGTGGTGGTGGTGGTGGTTGTGGAAGAGGTGGTGGTGATAGTAGTAGTAGTAGTGATAGTGGTAGTGGTGGTGGTGGTAGTAGTAGTAGTGATAGTGGTGGTGGTGGTGGTGGTAGTAGTAGTAACATCGCACACACCAATTTGAAATGACCCACAGACCCATATTTGGCAGGAGAGAGATGTCAGAATGCTGCACAGCGTGCAACGCTTGACATCTGCTGAGTGCAACTAATCACAGCCAAGTCTTGCAGCCACTCTGCCTCACTGCTGTGCATATAATTATGTATTGCACTTGGAGTGCGTCCATTTGCAGGCCATGTTGACTCAAGCGGCATTCTGAACACAGAGATGTAGTATCTCTGACACAGGTTGGTCACGTGACTTCGAATCCACATTCCAATGATTCTACCAATCAAAATTCAACATGATCAGAAGACCATTGAGAGTAAAAAGAGGCGATTCTATTTCACTCCAATTATTTATCCCGATAGATAAACACAAATTTGGTGTTCTAATAAAAACCGCTGGCGCTGCCGTTAAATGTCAGTGTGTGAAGTTGCCTTGTATTACGCGCTCAAACAGTTTTGACGCATTGCGACAGATCGTTCGTGTGGCAGGGGGTGCGACGTCATCTCGAGGGGTTATTCAGAGGGTCACTAGGGGTGCGTTGGTATGCTACGGGGTCCACACGTTAGCCGACACGGGTCTAAAGCCCGCGAAAGTTAGTCGAATGATGATTGGGGGAGAATCAAAGGGCGCGAAAATACTTAACACTGATTGGGGATTAATCACGTGACAGAGTCGACGTCGGAATCTGATAGCGTTGGTCTGATCAGATCATTTCCGTCGTCTGGATGGAAGGTTGGGCGAGCAGTCTATGCTGCCAACTGTAAGCTGCGCGGGCGGCTTAAAGCGAAGTCGTTTCGCTTTGCGAAAATCTCTCTGTGGTGACTTATGCTGAGTCAGCCACGAGAGTGTGGAGGGAGAGCTTGGGTTGAATGGGGCGAAGTTTCGCTTTGGAAGCACCACGGCCTGGCGTGTTTTTGAGGTAATGTGCAATTTGTGATAATTCTTTTGCCATGGGGAAATTGACCGTTGGTTAAGGCGGGAAGTGGGTCATTCATTGTGCATGAGTGAAATTATGCTTTGAGATTGAAGTAAATCTTCGGGAAAGGGCGTGGGGGAAGTGCCTATCTCCATTCAGTCGTGATTTGTGTTTCACTTCGTGAACCGGGCATGTTAAATTCAATTTTTCTCGCTGGGTGCGAGCAAGTTCGTTCAACTAAGCGTTTGGGCAAGAGTGCGTCGCTTAATGTTGAATCACGCCATGTAAATTCCTGGGGGAGAAAGGGTAGTTTCTCATTGGGGTCACTCGGTTATATGTTTCAGGCCATCGCATCGTACCTGTACTTATCGAACCTCGTACTCGTGTCTACTATCGCATTCCACGATTGCTGCTTCTCGGAGTTAGCGAGAACTCTTACTACGCCGGCGCGGGCCAGCGTGGAGAGGGGAGAACGACGCTTCGAAGCACACGGTGTGCTTTTTCCTCAACGGCTGTGGGGACGGTTGTGCAAGTACACTCTTCATTAGTAACTCCGGGAGTTACAATTTCGTTACGACTAGCATGTGTGCTATTTTAGAGGTCTAACGAAATACACCGACGGACTGGTGTGAAGCCCACAAGATTGTGGCCTAATCGTCAGAGTGATAGGACGGATTAGAGGCAGGGCGGTCGGAGACACTAGCGTGTGCACTCGCGTGAGGCGGTGCAACGCGCAGCCATTTGGTTGTAGGAGGGATATACAACGTGATGTAGTGCGATGAATGGACTGATCTTCTAGTAGGATGAAATTATTTCGCACTAGCATAGATGACCGGGGGGATTCCTGCTGCAGTTCGGATGGACTTTCTGAACTTAACTGACTTGGGGAGTGAGCGTGATGCTCGCTAGTCAGTGATACTTCTGGACAGGGGCGAGACGAGGAAGGGTCTACCTGTCGCCACGACACCGGGACGCTTGGAGGCGTCTGTCTATGCTATACTACCCGGAACTTTCTGAGAGGAACTTTTCTTCTAGACTTGTCTAAGCACGAGCTTGGGACAGTTGTACTTTCGACGGACTGAAAGGAGGGGAAGGGGTAGTAAGTCGTGTGCAATTCTCTGAGAAGTTTGGTTGGTTAGAGTCAGTGTGGTTCTGACTTGTGTTGGGTCGGGATTGGAGTTTTCTGGACTATGAACGGTCCGGGCTGCAGAAAAGGGTAAGCTGGAACCTTTTCACCTTTCTTCGTGTTTACGGCATCTGATTTTACAGCTCGCGGGAGCTTGTGTCGTACTGGTTTTGTTGAACGAGAAAGGGACGCGCGAGAGTGTCTGCGCGTGTGTCTGATTTGCCTCTGTGTGTCTTCCATTGATGCGAGTGGTGGGCGGAAATACGTCATCAAGGGGAAGAGGGGGTGGAGCTAACGGGGGTCTGAGCTCATTGTTATGCAGACAGTGAAGGGGTATTGTTGTGGGGTTTTGTTCAGAGTAACTTAACTGCTGGAGACTGTGTGTAAGGACGGGGAAAAATCTTTCTGTGGGGATTTGTTCCAATGTTCTAGGATTTCAAGGGGAGTTTGGGATTTTTCCATTTAACGTGGGTTGTTAAATGTGTTGTGGTGGAATTGGAGACTGTTTGAGAGTCGAAGGTTGTTTACGTTTTGAATCACTGTGGGAGTGAAAGACTTTGAATCTCTGTTGGGAGATTTATCTCGTTATTGCCATGA
>JAWQFJ010017079.1:7500-47500 GCA_034096865.1 Theodoxus fluviatilis | reverse complement strand
AGCGAGAGCAGGTGTTACAAGTATTGCAACTAACGAAAAAAATGTTACACGCAATATAACCAATGAAAAAGGCTTTGCAAGTGATACAATCAATTTAAAATGTGTTACAAGTGATACAACCGATGCAAAATGTGTTACAAGTATTACAACGAATAACAAATATCTTACAAGTGATACAACCGATGAAAAATGTGTTATATGTGCGACCGGGTGAAGTGAAGCCCAAAGTCTTTACATGGACTCTCTCTTCCTCCCCCCCCCCCCCCCCCCTCCTCCCTAGACATTTGTTCCCCTCTCTCCTCCCTCTATCATATATCCTGCGTCTCAGACGCCCATGATATATATGTTGTATGACCAGCCTACTATGTAGCTTATCCGTCTGGGAGGGTCCCAGAGCTGCCTTTCCTTATCGTTTGTTAATTGAACTTGACATGTGACCGCTGACAGTTTCTCTCCTGTCGTTCTCGCGCGCAATGCCTAAATTGTTAAATACAAGAGACAAATTTGATGCTTTCTCTAAATTAAGACATCTGATTGCAATGGTGCAATATTCATTCGGTTGACTTTGTTATGCCTATCGAGGCAACACTTGGTGTGAATAATTTCAAGTGGGTATAAGGCAGCAATGAGCCTTTTTCTATCATTAGGAAAACACAACCCAGAGACAGGCTGAGATCACCACCACCAGATCCCAAGTCTGGCTCCCCTGAGGTCCCGCATTTATTTGATAAGGAGGGACTGTCAGCAGGTCGAGAGAGACCCCCATCCCATCTGGGGGAGAGACCACTACCACCATGGTCTTGGGTTTGGTCTAGGCCATTACCAACCAGCCTGGGACCAGCCCGCAGCTCCTATACCCATGAGTAACAATAAAGTTGTGGAAAGCAGCAGCGATTTTGTCTCATGCCTGGGCCCTTGTACTATCAAGCCTTGCCTCCGCCCCCACCACACATGTATTACAACAAATGAAAAAATATTGCAAGTAATACAACCGACAAAAATGTGTTACAAGTAATACCATTAATGGAAAAGGCGTTGCAAGTGATACAACCAATGAAAAATGTGTTACAAATGATGCAACATATCAAAAACATGTTGCATGTAATACAACCGAAGAAAATGTGTTACATGTATTACAACAAATGAAAAAAGTGTTGCAAGTAGTACAACCGATGAAAAATGTGTTGCAAGTAATACAACCGATGAAAAATGTGTTGCAAGTAATATACAACAAATGAAAATGTGTTGCAAGTAATACAACCGATGAAAAATGTGTTACAAGTAATACAACAAATGAAACATGTGTTGCAAGTGATACAACAAATGAAAAATGTGTTACAAATAATACAACCGATGAAAAATGTGTTACAAGTAATACAACCGATGGAAAATGTGTTGCAAGTAATACAACCGATGAAAAATGTGTTAGAAGTATTAAAAAAAAAAAGAAAAATGTGTTGCAAGTAATACAACCGATGAAAAATGTGTTAGAAGTATTACAAAAAATGAAAAATGTGTTGCAAGTAATACACCCGATGAAAAATGTGTTACAAGTGATACAACCGATGAAAAATGTGTTACAAGTGATACAACCGATGAAAAATGTGCTACAAGTATTACAACTAATGAAAAATGTGTTACAAGTGATACAACCGATGAAAAATGTGCTACAAGTATTGCAACTAATGAAAAATGTGTTACAAGTATTACACCCAGTGAAACAAATTGACACAAATAATGCAACCAACGAAACAAAGTCACAAGTTCTACAGCCAATGAAAAAGTGTGTTACAAGAAATACGCCCAAAGAAAGTAAGTAAATCTGCGACTGCAGGATCTTCATTAGGGTGAAGGGCAAAAGCGCGCCGTACAGAGTGCCGGATAAAAGCGTTATTGAGCTTGACAAGTTGCCACTATTTGCTCTGGCTGCCTGAGGCAGAGAGGATCTATAACACATAATGCTTTTTTTTCTAGCGGAATGCAGACATTCTTTATCTTCCTTCGCTGTCCAACAGAAGCTCACTGACTTTCTCACCTTGTTTGGATTGTCTGCGTCATTTGTGCTGTCTGCCTGAGTGGAGCATGGGTGTCGCGTTTTTTGTGCGCGGCGTGTGTGTATGCCTGGTGCAAAACAGTGATGTGGAATACAGGGTGGCATCGGTGTCGCGTTTGTTGTGCGTGGCGTGTGTGTATGCCTGGTGCAAAACAGTGATGTGGAATACAGGGTGGCATCGGTGTCGCGTTTGTTGTGCGTGGCGTGTGTGTATGCCTGGTGCAAAACAGTGATGTGGAATACAGGGTGTGTGCGTGGCGTGTGTGTATGCCTGGTGTAAAACAGTGATGTGGAATACAGGGTGTTGTTTTTTGAAGGCACGAAAAAATCAGTGCCGTTTGGGAGTGGAACTTGACTTCCGCTCTCTGCCAGCTGGAGCGAGTGGTACAGGGGCCCCAGGAGTTGTTTTCCTTGCACTCGTTTTCAACGCGGGAATCACGCAGGCTGCATCTGCATGTGCATGTAATGGCTATGGCCTCGCGGTTCCTTCTGCATGTGGTAGCAAGGGCTGGATTCTCTCTCGCGTGCGAGTCGTGCCGAGATCACGCGTCTGCGTCACACGAGGCTTGGTTTGCCGCCTGACCGCTGGGCCTGACCGCTGGGCCTGACCGCTGGGCTTGACCGCTGGGCTTGACCGCTGGGCCTGACCGCTGGGCCTGACCGTTGGGCTTGACAGGGCTTATTGTAGCCGTTTTTCTCTATCTTAGCGTTTTGATTTTGGTGTTAGTCGTGTGTTTTTTCTTATTTATAGTCTATCTTAGCGTTTGTGACTTCTTGAGAAAACTAGCCTAAAGTAGGAAAATGACAAGATAAGAGATTTCAACCACAATGTTAATTAAACATTCATGGATATGCCAGATAAACCATGCCCATAGAGGACGTATTAAAAAAATACAGTGATTTTAAGTTTAGGAGAGCAATTACACATGCTCACAGAGCAAAATTTTAATTTTAAACAGTAATGTAAAGTTCAGGAAAGCAATTACGTAACATAGTGTGCTGATGACGTTTCTCAGCATTTGCTCAGACACTTTCTGCCGACTTCAGCCTTGCTTTTAAGGCACGCTGACATTTGGTTTGTGGGTAGACGGGCGATCCGCCGCCTCTGAGCAACGCGTCTGACACCTCATGGTCGCTGGATTCTGCACGGCTGTTAGTTATTCCTAGCAGTTGAGCTTCTTCAAGTTTTCGTGCGTAGAATTTCCCCCCGCGTACTTTGGTATTGTCAACCATAGATATCGACCGCTACATTGCTTGCTGTGATTCCAAAACTTGAAATAGATAGCCATCTCAAATCAGGTTAATCGTAAATCATTTCGCTATAGTCCGATTCAGGACAGAAACGAGAGGCACGAGGCAGCAATACTTGGCAACCTGGACACAGGAAAGTTCCAAGTGTGCAAACGACGCACACACAACGGCGGTAATTCCGAAGTCAATTGAAGCAGCTTCGTTTCTCGTCGTTTCCAACCTCATGCAGTATGCACACACAACACGACAAAGCACGCGCACTCGCCGCCCTACTTGACTGCGGTGTGCCTGTGTTGACTGTGGAATAATTGCGGAGTTGAACAGGATGTGTTTTTTTATAATGTATATGTTTAGAATGCATCGTGTGGTATTAAAACCCGTTTTATGAAAAGTTACCCACCGTTCTTCGAGATCAAGGAGCAGAGAATGGCGGCTTACAGTGTAACCTATAATCTTTGCTTACAGTCAATACGACACTGAGTGTGAGAACTGCACTCTCTACGCTCACAGAGCTTCTGAAGCGGCGTGAATAATTTGTGGCGAGCGATCAACCAATCGGCAAGCGTTTGAAGTCGTACCGGCCAATCACACAGTGCGGTAGACAGTGCAAACGCCAAACACTATCCAGCCACACCACGTGACCACGGTAGCCTTCGTCACCCACCCGCTCTGGGATCGCTCTGACTCCGCCTGTGCTGTGCAAAGTGCTCCGCTCGTTGCAGGCCTGATACAAGTAGCGAGGGCTTTAAAAAAGTAATCAGTATGAAAAATCTACCTCATCCTCCGTGATCTAGAGAGGAGAGACACAAAGCGAAATTTATCGATTAAATTAACATTTGTTGACTAAAAAGCATAAACAGTTGTATTTATGATATCCGATAGAAATGTTTACTGACTAACTTACAAGGGCATTTTTAAAGAGATAAGTACGTTTTGGGCCCTTTCTTTATGTATTGCGACGAAAGAGATTTATGCACACAAATACTTTGGCTGAAATAGTTCACATATACTGAATAATGCATTATTCACATAGTGACTGTCCTTAAACAGGTTCTCATTAGATCTCATGCAGAGGGCTAGTGCTGGAGTTCTACAGTATGATAAGGTTTTCAGAATGCCCTTGTATGTTTCAGGAGATGTTAAATTCGCACTGCATGGTGTCCATGTAAAAACTCTGACACCTTAGTTTTAGGATTTCACTAAGGTGCAGGTGACATTAAAAAAAACGTTAAACAGAAACTTTGTTTATTTGTAGGCCTTAACTTTTTTTCTTTCTGGGGGATGGGGGTGGGGGATGTTGTCCACTTGCAAGCTCCATATCCCATCGTGAAGAGAACTCGGTAGACTTCCTCTGTCCAGACCTCAGGTTTTGGCCGAAACTGAAAAAAAAGGATTCTTCCAGATTTTCTCTCAAAGCATCTGCTCCTGTAAGTGAGATAAGGATGCTGCTAGGTTTGCAAAACTAGAGTCGACATGACGATGAGTTCAAGTGTATTCTCTTCAAATAAAAGAAAAGTAAATGAGATGAAATGAAAATTGTTGCGAGACTGCGACTGTGGCGGTGTGCTGGGAAAAGGACTGTGCAGGAAGGGAGGAGGGCCGTGCCTCCATTGCAAGCTATACAGCCGTGCGCGGCCCGAGTCCTGCTGTGGAGCAGCGGTGGGAGAAGGTTGTGTTTGCACGGGGCAAAACTTGTGTCATGCGCGTGCATTTCTATTCCCATGCATGGGTTTTATCTCCTTAGTAACAGAGGAAGATGTGGAAGTAATTGTTCACAGTATTAAAAAAATGCTGTGTTTAGGTCGTTTGGAATCCAGTGAAAGGGAAGTCTGTTAACGTCAAATCCAAGTTAGCCAGATTTAAAAGAAGAGAACTGAGTAGGTGTAACACATAGTGGAGTTTACCTTCATCTGGGACCTCTGAAGCCTCGGCACCGTATAGAGTCTGAAACCCTCCAGTCACGCTCACCTAGTGAACTCGCCACCAGCATTGTTATGAACACGCAAAGTGAAATCACTTCGATAGTATGCGTGTGTGTGGACTGTCCTCAGAGAGGAAGGGCGCAGTCGGTCCCCTCTGGCCGATGAAGCATGACATTTGTCAATCAGCTGTGAGGGGCCGCTTGCCTAACAAACTTCGTTAGGTTGTTCTAATCGCGTTGATAAGGCATGGTGCCTTGCGGTTTGATGTTGAAATGTTCAATTATGTTGATGCAATGGGCCGATGGCCTCGAAATAAGTTCATTTCATTTCATCTCTCTCTCTCTCTCTCTCTGTGTCTGTATGTCTGTCTGTCTGTCTGACTGTCTCTCTGTCTCTCTCTCTCTCTCTCTCTCTCTCTCTCTCTGTCTCTGTCTGTCTGTCTCTCTCTCTCTCTGTCTGTCTGTCTGTCTGTCTGCCTGCCTGTCTGTCTGTCTGTCTGTCTGTCTGTCTGTCTGTCTGTCTGTCTGTCTGTCTGTCTGTCTGTCTGTCTGTCTGTCTCTGTCTGTCTGTCTCTCTGTCTCTCTCTCTCTCTCTGTCTCTCTCTCTGTCTCTCTCTCTGTCTCTCTCTGTCTCTCTCTGTCTCTCTCTGTCTCTCTCTGTCTCTCTCTGTCTCTCTCTCTCTCTCTCTCTCTCTCTCTCTCTCTCTCTCTCTCTCTCTCTCTCTCTCTCTCTCTCTCTCTCTCTCTCTCTCTCTCTCTCTCTCTCTCTCTCTCTCTCCTGCCAACGCGATGACGATGGACAAAATCTCCACAAAAGAATAGCACGTACAATAAAGGCGTGCGCTTTTCGATGACGTCACGAAAGGAATGAAAACACAGACTTCTGACGCTGTGATTGAGGTGAAACTATTTTTTTCTCATCTGTTTGAAGGCGGGTTGTGAGCCATTTCATCCGCGATTACGCACTTTAGTGTTTCGACGACTCTTTTTCTTGTCAGTAATTTACAGATCGGAAATGCGAGAGTTGTTCCTTCGGAACGAAGTGTTTGCATGTTTGCATCTGTCTGCCGTACAACGTGATTGCGCCTGTACTTCTCATCATGTCTTTCCTCTCTCTCTGTAACTAACGAGATCATTTTGAAAGAAACCTGGCGTGCATTTGAGTCGCAGTCACGATTCTCATGCTTCCTTTGTCGCGCTCCGTGTGACTGCCTCGAGTTCTTGCTGGAGCTCCTATCACGTGGCGTGGCCGCCCACTGGGAGGGCCGGACAGGCTGGCACTGGACTCCAAGCACTCTGTCCACCCAGTCGTCCTGCTGCTCCCAGCCAGTCGTCCTCCTGCTCCCAGCCAGTCGTCCTCCTGCTGCCAGCCAGTCGTCCTCCTGCTCCCAGCCAGTCGTCCTCCTGCTCCCAGCCAGTCGTCCTCCTGCTCCCAGCCAGTCGTCCTCCTGCCCCCAGCCAGTCGTCCTCCTGCTCCCAGCCAGTCGTTCTCCTGCTCCCAGCCAGTCGTCCTCCTGCTCCCAGCCAGTCGTCCTCCTGCTCCCAGCCAGTCGTCCTCCTGCTCCCAGCCAGTCGTCCTCCTGCTGCCAGCCAGTCGTCCTCCTGCTCCCAGCCAGTCGTCCTCCTGCTCCCAGCCAGTCGTCCTCCTGCTCCCAGCCAGTCGTCCTCCTGCTCCCAGCCAGTCGTCCTCCTGCTCCCAGCCAGTCGTCCTCCTGCTGCCAGCCAGTCGTCCTCATGCTCCCAGCCAGTCGTCCTCCTGCTCCCAGCCAGTCGTCCTCCTGCTCCCAGCCAGTCGTCCTGCTGGGCCAGTCGTCCTCCTGCTCCCAGCCAGTCGTCCTGCTGGGCCAGTCGTCCTCCTGCTCCCAGCCAGTCGTCCTCCTGCTCCCAGCCAGTCGTCCTCCTGCTCCCAGCCAGTCCTCCTGCTGCCAGCCAGTCGTCCTCCTGCTCCCAGCCAGTCGTCCTCCTGCACCCAGCCAAACGTCCTCCTGCTCCCAGCCAGTCGTCCTCCTGCTCCCAGCCAGTCGTCCTGCTGCTCCCAGCCAGTCGTCCTGCTGCTCCCAGCCAGTCGTCCTGCTGGGCCAGACGTCCTCCTGCTCCCAGCCAGTCGTCCTCCTGCTCCCAGCCAGTCGTCCTCCTGCTCCCAGCCAGTCGTCCTCCTGCTCCCAGCCAGTCGTCCTCCTGCTCCCAGCCAGTCGTCCTCCTGCTCCCAGCCAGTCGTCCTCCTGCTCCCAGCCAGTCGTCCTCCTGCTGCCAGCCAGTCGTCCTCCTGCTCTCAGCCAGTCGTCCTCCTGCTGCCAGCCAGTCGTCCTCCTGCTCCCAGCCAGTCGTCCTCCTGCTCCCAGCCAGTCGTCCTCCTGCTGCCAGCCAGTCGTCCTCCTGCTCCCAGCCAGTCGTCCTGCTGGGCCAGTCGTCCTGCTGCTCCCAGCCAGTCGTCCTGCTGCTCCCAGCCAGTCGTCCTGCTGGGCCAGTCGTCCTCCTGCTCCCAGCCAGTCGTCCTCCTGCTCCCAGCCAGTCGTCCTCCTGCTCCCAGCCAGTCGTCCTCCTGCTCCCAGCCAGTCGTCCTCCTGCTCCCAGCCAGTCGTCCTCCTGCTCCCAGCCAGTCGTCCTCCTGCTCCCAGCCAGTCGTCCTCCTGCTGCCAGCCAGTCGTCCTCCTGCTCCCAGCCAGTCGTCCTCCTGCTCCCAGCCAGTCGTCCTCCTGCTCCCAGCCAGTCGTCCTGCTGGGCCAGTCGTCCTCCTGCTCCCAGCCAGTCGTCCTGCTGGGCCAGTCGTCCTCCTGCTCCCAGCCAGTCGTCCTCCTGCACCCAGCCAAACGTCCTCCTGCTCCCAGCCAGTCGTCCTCCTGCTGCCAGCCAGTCGTCCTCCTGCTCCCAGCCAGTCGTCCTCCTGCTCCCAGCCAGTCGTCCTCCTGCTCCCAGCCAGTCGTCCTCCTGCTGCCAGCCAGTCGTCCTCCTGCTCCCAGCCAGTCGTCCTCCTGCTCCCAGCCAGTCGTCCTCCTGCTCCCAGCCAGTCGTCCTGCTGGGCCAGTCGTCCTCCTGCTCCCAGCCAGTCGTCCTGCTGGGCCAGTCGTCCTCCTGCTCCCAGCCAGTCGTCCTCCTGCACCCAGCCAAACGTCCTCCTGCTCCCAGCCAGTCGTCCTCCTGCTCCCAGCCAGTCGTCCTCCTGCTCCCAGCCAGTCGTCCTCATGCTCCCAGCCAGTCGTCCTGCTGCTCCCAGCCAGTCGTCCTGCTGCTCCCAGCCAGTCGTCCTGCTGGGCCAGTCGTCCTCCTGCTCCCAGCCAGTCGTCCTCATGCTCCCAGCCAGTCGTCCTCCTGCTCCCAGCCAGTCGTCCTCCTGCTCCCAGCCAGTCGTCCTCCTGCTCCCAGCCAGTCGTCCTCCTGCTCCCAGCCAGTCGTCCTCCTGCTCCCAGCCAGTCGTCCTCCTGCTGCCAGCCAGTCGTCCTCCTGCTCTCAGCCAGTCGTCCTCCTGCTGCCAGTCAGTCGTCCTCCTGCTCCCAGCCAGTCGTCCTCCTGCTCCCAGCCAGTCGTCCTCCTGCTCCCAGCCAGTCGTCCTCCTGCTCCCAGCCAGTCGTCCTCCTGCTCCCAGCCAGTCGTCCTCCTGCTGCCAGCCAGTCGTCCTCCTGCTCCCAGCCAGTCGTCCTGCTGGGCCAGTCGTCCTCCTGCTCCCAGCCAGTCGTCCTCCTGCTCCCAGCCAGTCGTCCTCCTGCTCCCAGCCAGTCGTCCTGCTGCTCCCAGCCAGTCGTCCTGCTGGGCCAGTCGTCCTCCTGCTCCCAGCCAGTCGTCCTCCTGCTCCCAGCCAGTCGTCCTCCTGCTCCCAGCCAGTCGTCCTCCTGCTCCCAGCCAGTCGTCCTCCTGCTCCCAGCCAGTCGTCCTCCTGCTCCCAGCCAGTCGTCCTCCTGCTCCCAGCCAGTCGTCCTCCTGCTCCCAGCCAGTCGTCCTCCTGCTCCCAGCCAGTCGTCCTCCTGCTCCCAGCCAGTCGTCCTCCTGCTCCCAGCCAGTCGTCCTCCTGCTCCCAGCCAGTCGTCCTCATGCTCCCAGCCAGTCGTCCTCCTGCTCCCAGCCAGTCGTCCTCCTGCTCCCAGCCAGTCGTCCTCCTGCACCCAGCCAAACGTCCTCCTGCTCCCAGCCAGTCGTCCTGCTGCTCCTAGCCAGTCGTCCTCCTGCTCCCAGCCAGTCGTCCTCCTGCTCCCAGCCAGTCGCCCTCCTGCTCCCACCCAGTCGCCCTCCTGCTCCCAGCCAGTCGTCCTCCTGCTCCCAGCCAGTCGTCCTCCTGCTCCCAGCCAGTCGTCCTGCTGCTCCCAGCCAGTCGTCCTGCTGGGCCAGTCGTCCTCCTGCTCCCACCCAGTCGCCCTCCTGCTCCCAGCCAGTCGTCCTCCTGCTCCCAGCCAGTCGTCCTCCTGCTCCCAGCCAGTCGTCCTCCTGCTCCCAGCCAGTCGTCCTCCTGCTCCCAGCCAGTCGTCCTCCTGCTCCCAGCCAGTCGTCCTCCTGCTCCCAGTCAGTCGTCCTCCTGCTCCCAGCCAGTCGTCCTCCTGCTCCCAGCCAGTCGTCCAGCTGCTCCCAGCCAGTCGTCCTCATGCTCCCAGCCAGTCGTTCTCCTGCTCCCAGCCAGTCGTCCTCCTGCTGCCAGCCAGTCGTCCTCCTGCTCCCAGCCAGTCGTCCTCATGCTCCCAGCCAGTCGTCCTCATGCTCCCAGCCAGCCTGGAACAAAGCGCAATCCAGCAGCCGCCAGTGGCGATTGCTTTCACGCCAGAGATGATCTACACTGGGAATTAATGGCGAATAATCTGCAGGATCAGGTGTCCCCGTCAATAGCCCCCACGCCAACCGTCTCCATGACGACCGAGGAGGGGATAAGCAGTATTGATTTATCTCTGGTTTGGAAAGAAAGAAATGGCGGGGCAGAAAGAAAAGTACAGAAGGAAAGCACAGAAGGGGAAAATTACCAGAAAACTGGGAAAGAAAATATGAGGAAAAGTAATGAGAAAGGAAGAAATGGCGAGATTAAGAAAACACACTAGTGAGAGAGAAAAGGTGAGGTAAATAAGAAGATGAAAAGGCACATTAAAAAGATTTTTTAAAATCGAAAAGATGATGCTAAAGAAAAAAACACAGAAAAGAAGAGAGATAATTGATAAGCTCAGATGTAAGGAGAGCTGAACCTTTCTTGCTGAGGCCATCGGCCCATAGCAAATACAGGTTTTACAAGTAGACATTGTTGTATCATTTGATCGAATTAAACCACGTGTCTTTGCGTGCCTTGCAATCCTCACTCTATAGCGACGGGATTGTCTGATACACTCCACTTGCTCTTTTCTTAACTTTAATGCGTAGTATAAATACATTGCAAGTGCTCGTTTACTTTTTATATCTGTACTTTTCATTAGTGACGTACAGAGTCTTAGACACGGGCGTTTGCTCTCCATCTGTCGTATGTGTCTCGTTCTCAGCTGATCATACGCGTGGCAAACTAACCAAACATGTTTCGCGTCTTCCATCTGTCGTATGTGTCTCGTTCTCAGATGATCATACGCGTGGCAAACTAACCAAACATGTTTCGCGTCTTCCATCTGTCGACAAAATGGACAATGCAGATTTTGTGTACCTTTGTATCTCCGATTCGTTTGAGGGTCATTCACTCCAAATCTAACTCGGATTAGTGCATAGCAAAATTTCTTCACATTAATCGCATTCAGGTATTCTTCCATGCCCAAATTATTTGTAAAGGACGAATACCACTCGTACCTCTAGCTGCTGGTGTTTCCTGAGCGCCTTACTTGGAGAAAGCAATCTCTACGTCTTTACTTGAAGGTACCAATACAACATTTTACATTTCCCACACCACCATAAGGCCACGCGAAACCAAATCCGAGACTGTACAAACAGCACCTAATTGCTACAGACAAGTTTCTGTCATCTGCAGTGTGCGAATAAGAAAGCATTAAGTAAGCTTGTTTAGGCCACCTGTTAGTGTTAATCTTCCCTAGATTATACCAGTATTTCAGTGCCCTTCCGCAACTCTCGATTTATGAGGGAAACCTCCCAAGATCCCCATATATCATGTGGTTAGGTGTTCTGGAGTCTAATCCAAGAAACCCTTTCCCAGCAAATGTTAGAATCCTCTCTATCGCAGCGTGTCTTTCGAGACCCCAATGCTCTGCTCCGTAGCGCAGTGCCGATTATACTTAGGAACGAACGACCGACCGAACGAATTATTTAACTGAGAGACTTCCTGACCTTTTCAATGTCAGTTTATACATCTATACACAATATAACTATTTGCTCAAATTTATCAGTGAACGGACAGTGTTCATATCTCTGTAGAGTGTGTTCAATCTCTGTAGATTGTGTTCATATCTCTGTAGATTGTGTTCAATCTCTCCTTTCATCGCAGACACAACTCACACGTTTATCCTAAATAAACGATGGAGGTACTAAGTCATTTCCACGAAAAGTTTATATAATCAGGTATTACAATGTGACATTATTCAAAATGAAAAGTTGTTCAGTCTCATCAGTTCTATAGCCTCAGCTCATCTTAAAAAGGCATGGGATTGCATTTGGGGTGATTGGGTGAGAAATAGAGAGAGAGAGAGAGAGAGAGAGAGAGACAAAGAGAGAGAGAGAGAGACAAAGAGAGAGAGAGAGAGAGAGAGAGAAGAGAGAGAGAGAGAGAGAGAGAAAGAATATCGATGTCTGGGGTACCTGGGTTACTTCCCCGTCACAGGTGTGGCTCCTGTCCTGACCAGGCAAGCAGGAGGAATGGAGGTCAGTAGATATGATAAACAGACGGCTACAAATACGTTTATGTTGGAGCGAAGATTAATTTTAATAAATGGAGTCATATCCTTTAATAACCCTAAAATGGTCTCTGCCGAACATGATTGATTTGCCAACAATTTTTATAATGCTTGTTCTTTTCTGCTATGAAACAAATTATCGTTCATGTCTATGCAATGAAATCTGCGCCATTTCTGCATATTTACACCCTCAAATCGCATCAAACTCTCCGTGCCTACACATTGTTAGACACGCCACGCGACGCTGTGAAAAGTCAGTCGGTCTTCCCCACCGTGAATCACCTTTTTGCCAATAGTTTGCAACTGCAGCGATTTTTGAAGAAGTCGTTTCATAACAATTTTGGCGAACTAATATTCAGATAGACATTTTATAGTTTTACAGCATGCCTGTATATAAAGATCTGCAAAGTGGTGCAGGTGAGTGGGCGACTTGAGGTGAACGGTCCTTGTTGCGAATATGTCTGGTGATTCTACTCTCAAATCGGGAAAAAGACCCTGCTATCTCTTTGGACAGACGTCCAAATGAAAATCACACACGAAAGATTAGCCATCAGACGCCTCCCCATGGATTGTAATAACATATTTCCCAAATCAAAGTCCAAATGTCAAATCAAGAAATGTGTAATACGTGTTTGCAAAATCAAAGTCCAAATGTCAAATCAAGAAATGTGTAATACGTGTTTGCAAAATCAAAGTCCAAATGTGACGAGCCACGACAAAACCAGTGCTAAGTCGCGCGGCACTATTTTGCGCTACGACTGAAAAAAGGCAGGGAGGGTCACTCTGGGTGATTTTCACTTTTGGATGAAAATAGATTCTACATGGTTCAAACTATCATGCCAGTAAAGGAAACATTTTGAAGAATTATATTTTGATGGTAAAATAAATACTTTTGTGTTATGTATTGTTTCAAAAGCTCCCTGTAATTAGCGTTAATTGCCTCATTTTAGCCGCAACAAACACACCTAAACCCTTGCAGAACCCCTTCATGTTATATACCGTTAGAAAGGCCGCTCTCTTGGCGTTCCCGCTCTGTGGATGTCGAAGAAAAATAACGTCAGCTATTTTTGGAAACGGAGTTTGAAATACCGTTGCTAAGGTGTTTAATGTCTGAAGAGAGTAAATCTTCTGAGACCGTTTTTTCAAAATGACCGCTGCTTCAGTACCCAACTTGAAATGCCTGTAACTCCTAATCTAATTAACTCACATTGTTCATTCTTATATCAAAACAAACAGAAATGAATGCAGAATTCAAAAGTATTAAGACCCCATTTTGTCCAAAAATGGACTTAGCACTAGTTTTGTCGTGGCTCGTCACAAATGTCAAATCAAGAAATGTGCAATACGTGTTTGCAAAATCAAAGTCCAAATGTCAAATCAAGAAATGTGTAATACGTGTTTGCAAAATCAAAGTCCAAATGTCAAATCAAGAAATGTGTAATACGTGTTTGCAAAATCAAAGTCCAAATGTCAAATCAAGAAATGTGTAATACGTGTTTGCAAAATCAAAGTCCAAATATCAAATCAAGAAATGTGTAATACGTGTTTGCAAAATCAAAGTCCAAATGTCAAATCAAGAAATGTGTAATACGTGTTTGCAAAATCAAAGTCCAAATGTCAAATCAAGAAATGTGTAATACGTGTTTGCAAAATCAAAGTCCAAATGTCAAATCAAGAAATGTGTAATACGTGTTTGCAAAATCAAAGTCCAAATGTCAAATCAAGAAATGTGTAATACGTGTTTGCAAAAAATGACAACTAAAACTTCCCAACAACATTGATTCGTGACCATGGTGATAGTTGCCACGAACTGACGTCAGCAACTGAAGATGAGCGGAGTGGGCGGAGTAATGAATGACAAAAAACCACCCGAAGAAGAGCGAGGATTTGTATATAGGTCTCAAGAAAAAAAATCATCAGGCATGTTTTGCCAATAACATTATCCATTTGCACTAACACGAATGAAAAAAACTACACCCGAAACCGATTTGAACAAAAACAACTTATTCACTTATCTGCACCTGACAATGATGTCTCCCACACCCAGTAAATGTACTACCTCGAAACGTCCGTCCGTCCGTCCGTCCGTCCGTCCGTCCATCTATCCATTTATTCATCCATATCAAAGGAAGGAAAGAAATGCTATGCAATGATGGATAATGATAGAAAATCGAATAAGATATGAGTGTTCAGGTGAAAAGAAAATCAAGGTAAGTCTAAATTGTGACATTTGCGTAACCATATGAATTAAAACATAAGTAGGCTATCTAATTCAGTTTTTTATTTTAAAAAACCTTTTGCTAAATGTCTTCCTATGTTTGGAATACTTTTCCTCTGAAAAATATTTTCCTTCTAGCATTACTATGGCTGAGCGCAAATACATTTTGGTGAAAAATTTAGAGTTTGACGAATATAAAAACAGTCCACATTAAGGTACCGATACCAAAGTTTCAGAAAAATATTGTAAAATCTGAAACTATTTGACTTTTTTTGGCCTTATTTGGCCGATTATAAGACTTTTGTTGACTTCTGCCCACGTTTCACTAGGACTCTCACATCAGTAGTTCCAGTGCTGTGCATGCAATTCCAAGTTCCATGGCGAAGTGGACTGGGGCATTTCGTTTGAAAGGACGTTGGTCACAGCACGCAACCCTGATGGTCCTTGACTCCGGACTTTGTGAGACTCGAGCTGACCGCGCGTTGACCGGATGTTTGGAGCGCCCTTCCTCACAGCGAGGCGACACGTGCACCTTGTGTACAGCCTGGGCTCATTTCTCGCCAAGCTCCACAGAAACAACGTTTATAGCAATCGAAAAAGGGATTTGTTTTAATGTAATAAGCCACAACAACCTTCAAAATACGTCTATAGAAAAGGGGGAAAGGTGATGTGACGGCTATGAATAAATATCACTCTTTTCGCTCGCCAATGAACCAGCAGATGAAAACGAGGTTTTCCTCTGTGTCAAAATTGGCTGCACCTGTAGTGCCGACGGGTGTGGAATATCTGTGTTACACATTTGGGCTGCTGTGTTTTCTAGTCTTTTTTGCGCCAGCTACGGAAACCTGCAGACAGGAAGTAGTGCCAGCTACAGAACCCTGCAGACAGGAAGTAGTGCCAGCTACGGAAACCTGCAGACAGGAAGTAGTGCCAGCTACGGAAATCTCCCAACAGGAAGTAGTGACAGCTACGGAAACCTGCAGAATGGAAGTAGTGCCAGCTACGGAAACCTGCAGACAGGAAGTAGTGCCAGCTACGGAAATCTCCAGACAAGAAGTAGTGACAGCTACGGAAACCTGCAGAATGGAAGTAGTGCCAGCTACGGAAACCTGCAGACAGGAAGTAGAGCCAGCTACGGAAATCTCCAGACAGGAAGAAGTGCCAGCTACGGAAACCTGCAGACAGGAAGTAGTGCTAGCTACGGAAACCTGCAGAATGGAAGTAGTGCCAGCTACGGAAATCTCCAGACAGGAAGTAGTGACAGCTACGGAAACCTGCAGAATGGAAGTAGTGCCAGCTGTGGAACCCTGCAGACAGGAAGTAGTGACAGCTACGGAAACCTGCAGACAGGAAGTAGTGCCAGCTACGGAAAGCTGCAGACATGAAGTAGTGCCAGCTACGGAAAGCTGCAGACAGGAAGTAGCGCCAGCTACGGAAAGCTGCAGACAAGAAGTAGTGCCAGCTACGGAAAGCTGCAGACAGGAAGTAGTGCCAGCTACGGAAAGCTGCAGACAGGAAGTAGCGCCAGCTACGGAAAGCTGCAGACAGGAAATAGTGCCAGCTACGGAAAGCTGCAGACAGGAAATAGTGCCAGCTACGTAAAGCCGGGGCCATGGGGCAGGGCCAGTCATCTTCTAAAGGGCGGCAGACTGCCAAGTGCGGGCACGATGAGCCCTGGGCAGCGTACACGGCGGACGAAGCCCGAGACGACGAAGTTGACACTAACTGAGGGGGAAGGGCTGGCAAGCGCCCTATTTGCTGGTCCCGGCGCCCCGGGCTCCAGCCCCATAGGACTGGGCAGGCAGTAATGAGCGCTGAGGGGATGACAGGCGCACACGGCCCTAGCTCGCGGACGGAACGGGATGAGCGGAGATGGAGGGATTAAGGGAAGGGACACTTACAGCGCTTCTCTGGCACGATCTGTCTTCCAGTCTTGCTTCCGTCAACCACTCCCCACGCCCACACACGGACACTGATCTGCCTTGGGGTTCCCTCTGCGTTGACTGGTCTCCATTTCTCCCCTTCCTCCCCTCCCTTCTTCCCCCTCGTCCACCTTAACAACTCCTCCCCTTCCTCCTTCCCTCTTTCCCCTCGTCCACCTCAACACCCCTCCCCCCCCCCCCCCCCGCTCCCTTCTTCCCCCTCGTCCACCTCAACATCCCCTCCCCCTCCTCCATTCCCCATCCCTCATTTTTCCTCAAGGCCAAAGTCTGTTCCTAGCAGTAATAATCACATTCTACCGATGTCCTCTTCCTTGATCTCTTGATCACGTTTCCCCACATCGCCCTCAATCGTTCTCATCCGGGACCGCGACCCTAGTCAGGGTGTTGGCGTCCTCCCTGGCGTCCGCAGTCCATTCCGGAAGCCGTACTTAATGACGACAGGAATCCACGCTCCCGGTGTTCCTCTGTCGCCCCCCAGTCATGGCGACTGCCACGCAGACTCGTAGGACTGGCCACTACAACAGGGACACAGAACCTCAAAGAAGCCAGGCCCTGAGTCCATGCACCCCTGACTTATCGAGAGGTACATGTATGAATAGATGGATGGAAGAATGGATGGATGGAGAAAAGTTGGATGGACGGTCGGATGGAAAGATGGAAGGACGGATGAACGGATGGATAAATGGATGGATGATTGATGGATTTTTGATGAATGAATGGATGGATGGATGGGTGGATGGATGAATGGACGGATGGACGGATGGACGGATGGGCGGATGGACGGATGGACGGATGGATGGACGGACGGATGGATGGATGAAGCTCTGTCAACCGTTGTAGGCTATGCAAGGCCACTGCCTGCCCACCAGTCACTGGGGTTGGCGGGGATAAAAGCAAGCCTCGACTCCATTCCCCTGCTAACTCGCCTTCTCCGAAAGGCGTGCAAGGCGCGGTAAGACTTTTCACCCCTGACCTACAGGGGTCACCCGGCTTGAGAGAAAGGCGAGGTGTTTGAGCGTCTGTGCCTACAGTGAGGCCCTCACTGCTTTGCATCTTCTCGTCACAGAGTGCACGCATTTTTCGTGACAGAGTGCACGCACTTCTCGTGACAGAGTGCACGCACTTTTCGTGACAGAGTACACGCACTACTCGTGACAGAGTGCACGTACATCTCGTGACAGAGTGCACGTACATCTCGTGACAGAGTGCACGCACTTTTCGTGACAGAGTGCACGTACATCTCGTCACAGAGTGCACGCACTTCTCGTGACAGAGTACACGTACATCTCGTGACAGAGTGCACGCACTTTTCGTGACAGAGTGCACGTACATCTCGTCACAGAGTGCACGCACTTCTCGTGACAGAGTGCACGCACTTCTCGTGGCAGAGTGCACGTACATCTCGTGACAGAGTGCACGCACTTTTCGTGACAGAGTACACGCACTACTCGTGACAGAGTGCACGTACATCTCGTGACAGAGTGCACGTACATCTCGTCACAGAGTGCACGCTCTTCTCGTGACAGAGTGCACGTACTTCTCGTGACAGAGTGCACGCACTTCTCGTGACATGGTGCACGCACTTCTCGTGACATGGTGCACGCACTTCTCGTGACAGAGTGCACGTACATCTCGTCACAGAGTGCACGCTCTTCTCGTGACAGAGTGCACGCACTTCTCGTGACAGAGTGCACGCACTTCTCGTGACATGGTGCACGCACTTCTCGTGACATGGTGCACGCACTTCTCGTGACAGAGTGCACGTACATCTCGTCACAGAGTGCACGCTCTTCTCGTGACAGAGTGCACGCACTTCTCGTGACATGGTGCACGCACTTCTCGTGACAGAGTGCACGCACTTCTCGTGACAGAGTGCGCGCACTTCTCGTGACAGAGTGCACGCACTTCTCGTGACAGAGTGCACGCACTTCTCGTGACAGAGTGCACGCACTTTTCGTGGCAGAGTGCACGTACTTCTCGTGACAGAGTGCACGCACTTCTCGTGGCAGAGTGCACGCACTTCTCGTGACAGAGTGCACGCACTTCTCGTGGCAGAGTGCACGCACTTCTCGTGACAGAGTGCACGTACTTCTCGTGACAGAGTGCACGTACTTCTCGTGACAGAGTGCACGCACTTCTCGTGACAGAGTGCACGCACTTCTCCACGGAACTGCAACCCTGACGCCTTTTCTTGAGCATTTACTTGGTGTGGCGAGACAACGTTTTTTCATGCCTTCTGGTTATTAGTATTACTAGAAATGTTTACTATGCGTCTGCTGAGCCGTAGCTTTAGAGGTTTTTTCATTGCCCTGAGCCGGTGTCAGTATAGAATTGACCCCTGTGTAGGTGAATGACTTGAAAGCGTTACCAGTGTAGTGGACTCCACTGGCGTTTTAGCGCTGACCAACCTGTGACTTTCAACTTGTGAATTGACCAGTCAGAGTGGGGTGGGATGGACAGTGGTGATTGGACTGGCTGAACTTGGTGACGTCAGTGAAGTTATTTAAACGAGTGTCGCCGGATGCTCGTGGCGTCATAACATTTATTTTCAGTAAGAGCAGTGACATCGGCGCCCTGCTTGGTGTGTTCTACTCTTGGCAGTGGCCATGTAGAAAGTGAGGAGTGATGAGTGATGAGAAACCTCAGCCTGCCCGGAGCCGGCTGGAAGCGAACCCCTCTGCCAGGGGGTGGTGGAATGTTGAACAGCCAGCTTGCCTGCCAGCCTGCTTGCCTGCTTTGCTAAAGTGTGGTGGCCTGTCTTGTTGGAAAGCAGACCGACTCCTGTCCGAGGAAGAAGAAGAAGAAGACGTAGGAGCCAGTTCCTTCGACACGACGCAGAAGAAGAAGAAATGCCAGAGAGAGAGAGAGAACGAAAGAATGCCCAGTTCAACTGTTTTCATCGACTGTGGTGATTTCCCTCCAGGGTCACCGGCTGCAATGTCGGTGCACTCAGACCCCCTTCCCCCAATTCCAACCCCTGTGCTGACGCGGTGAGCGTGGGGTATAGGTCCGTGCTTCTCCAACTGCACGTTTTCATCGAAAGGGTCAGATAAGTACATTTAGTTAATTACCCCGGCTCGGGCAGACATCTTTCTTTTCATTGTTTGTTTTACTTGTCTCGCTTCAATTTGTGGAAATGAATTGATTGCTTCTACTTGCATTCTATGCATTTTTGTGGCGCTGGGCGCCCATTCACCGTTCACAGGTAAATGCATTTATGAAAATTAAACTACTTCCTTTGAATTGATACTGTTTTTGCCATTGCTTCATTTAGACAATTACCATCTAGCGTTTGAATGGAGGAGTGAAGGTGCGTGCTCTAGTTCTTCCCCTAGACATTTAAACGAGTTAATTTGATTAAAGAACAAGTACGTCACATTTGGGGTCTTCGTCTTGGGATAATTTGAACGAAATGCAAAAGTAAAGTAAATCTGAATTCATGTTTTACAGTTAAATTTTGAGTGTCTGTGCCTTGAGCGGGAGTGTTGTGACATGACCTGAACTGCCATTTTTGTTTTTGATTCACCTTGATTGCTCTCATGCCTTGCTGCACTGTGTGACCTTGTGTTGGCTTACTGCTGTGTGAAGTTTTGCTGAGTTTATTTGTGTGTGAAGCTAGCAAATCCTTACGATGGATGAGGTAGTACTGCCGTCAACTGAGTTAATCTTCTTGTTGAAAGGGTCAACCTTGAAGTTTGTGATAGAGGAGTATGGGTTGAGTGCAGGCGAGGGGGCTACTGACGGTGAATTGCGGGATATCCTGTTCAAGTTCAGAAGAACAGTGATAAGGGAGAAATGGGAGAGATTTTGGGCTGAGCAAGGAGAGAGGGAGAGAGTTGAAGAGGAAGAGAGGGAGAGAAAAGACAGGGAGTGGAGGGAGAAGAGCAAGGCATTCAGAGAGAGGGTAAAGGCATATGAAGACAAAAAGTTGGAGCAGGAGAGAGAGAGGAGACAGGAGAGAGAGAGAGCCAGGGGGGCTGTAGAGGAGGCAGAGAGAGAGAGAGCCAGGGAGGTTGCTGAGAAGTGTGAGAGGGAGATGGTCTTGATGGGGGGCTGTGAGGAGGTTGTTGTTGCTGAAGAGATTGTTGCTTGTGAGGAGGTTGTTGCTTGTGAGGAGGTTGTTGTTGCTGAGGAGGTTGCTGTTGCTGAGGAGGTTGTTGTTGCTGAGGAGGTTGTTGTTGCTGAGGAGGTTGTTGTTGCTGAGGAGGTTGTTGCTGAGGAGAGTCGGTGTGAGGTTGTTGCTGAGGAGAGTCGGTGTGAGGAGGTTGTTGTTGCTGAGGGTGATGTGAGTGAGGACAGTGAGATGGTTGCTTGTCGTTCGTTGGAGAGAGTGGGAATTGACAGAGTCATAGTCGAGGACAGGGTCAGAGTCGGAGACAGGGTCAGAGTCGGAGACAGGGTCAGAGTCGAGGACAGGGTCAGAGTCGAGGACAGGGTCAGAGTCGGAGACAGGGTCAGAGTCGGAGACGGGGTCAAGGACAGAGACGTAGTCAGGGACAGAGACGTAGTCGGGGACAGAGACGTAGTCAAGGACAGAGACGTAGTCAGGGACAGAGACGTAGTCAAGGACAGAGACGTAGTCAGGGACAGAGACAGAGTCAGGGATGGAGACAGAGAAGTGTCAATGGTGAAGGTGGAGGGAGAGGACAAGTGTGTGAGAGAGGAAGAGATGGAAGTTGAGAATGAGTCTGAGAGTGGGGTGTTGATGTGTTCCACCCGGAAGAAGAGGGAGAAGTTGAAGGATGAGACTGAGAGTGGGGTGTTGATGTGTTCCACCCGGCGGAAGAGGAAGTGTGAGGAAGGAATTGAGTCTTGTGGGAAGACTGGTGTGGAATTGGAGGATGTGGGAGAGGAAGGAATTGAGTCTTGTGGGAAGACTGGTGTGGAGTTGGAGGATGTGGGAGAGGAAGGAATGGAGATGGGAGAGGTTGCATGTGGTGGTGTGAGTCTCGGAGAGGCGAGCCACAGAGAGAGAAAATGGTTTGACTGGAGGAAGAGAAAGAAAGGCTAAATTTGGAGAGAGGGATGAATGGGTGTGGGAATGAGAAAGATTTGATGTGTTTGGCTGTTTATTGGAGTGTGCTGTGTGGAGAAGGTGATGGATGGAGTGTGGGAGTTTTGTGGGCTAATGTTGTGGCCGTGAGTGAATAATGACTGGAGGAGGAAGGAGTTTTGAGGTGTTCCTGCCTGTTGCTTGAGAGTTGATTGTTTTCTTGATTGAATTGTGAATTGTGAAAAATGTCATTTCCATAACATTTTTCTCATTGTGGTAGGGAGGTGTGGCGAGACAACGTTTTTTCATGCCTTCTGGTTATTAGTATTACTAGAAATGTTTACTATGCGTCTGCTGAGCCGTAGCTTTAGAGGTTTTTTCATTGCCCTGAGCCGGTGTCAGTATAGAATTGACCCCTGTGTAGGTGAATGACTTGAAAGCGTTACCAGTGTAGTGGACTCCACTGGCGTTTTAGCGCTGACCAACCTGTGACTTTCAACTTGTGAATTGACCAGTCAGAGTGGGGTGGGATGGACAGTGGTGATTGGACTGGCTGAACTTGGTGACGTCAGTGAAGTTATTTAAACGAGTGTCGCCGGATGCTCGTGGCGTCATAACATTTATTTTCAGTAAGAGCAGTGACATCGGCGCCCTGCTTGGTGTGTTCTACTCTTGGCAGTGGCCATGTAGAAAGTGAGGAGTGATGGGTGATGAGAGAGCCTCAGCCCGCCTGGAGCCGGCTGGAAGCGAACCCCTCTGCCAGGGGGTGGTGGAATGTTGAACAGCCAGCTTGCCTGCCAGCCTGCTTGCCTGCTTTGCTAAAGTGTGGTGGCCTGTCTTGTTGGAAAGCAGACCGACTCCTGTCCGAGGAAGAAGAAGAAGAAGACGTAGGAGCCAGTTCCTTCGACACGACGCAGAAGAAGAAGAAATGCCAGAGAGAGAGAGAGAACGAAAGAATGCCCAGTTCAACTGTTTTCATCGACTGTGGTGATTTCCCTCCAGGGTCACCGGCTGCAATGTCGGTGCACTCAGACCCCCTTCCCCCAATTCCAACCCCTGTGCTGACGCGGTGAGCGTGGGGTATAGGTCCGTGCTTCTCCAACTGCACGTTTTCATCGAAAGGGTCAGATAAGTACATTTAGTTAATTACCCCGGCTCGGGCAGACATCTTTCTTTTCATTGTTTGTTTTACTTGTCTCGCTTCAATTTGTGGAAATGAATTGATTGCTTCTACTTGCATTCTATGCATTTTTGTGGCGCTGGGCGCCCATTCACCGTTCACAGGTAAATGCATTTATGAAAATTAAACTACTTCCTTTGAATTGATACTGTTTTCGCCATTGCTTCATTTAGACAATTACCATCTAGCGTTTGAATGGAGGAGTGAAGGTGCGTGCTTTGGTTCTTCCCCTAGACATTTAAACGAGAAATTTGATTAAAGAACAAGTACGTCACACTTGGAAAGACTGTTTGCAAGCATTTCTTTCATAATAAAAACACTTCATTTAAATCAACCCGTCCGCGAAATCCGTTTTCCCCAGGAAAAAAGCAAATCTTTTAGGCCCATTAACTCCCCCACCCCCCACCTCGTACTAATCTACAGTCTAAATGGAGAGTTCACTACAGTCTAAATGGAGAGTTCACTACAGTCTGAATAGAGAGTTCACTACAGTCTGAATGAAGAGTTCACTACAGTCTGAATGGAGAGTTCACTACAGTCTGAATGAAGAGTTCACTACAGTCTGAATGGAGAGGTCATGGCTCAAACAAGCTCGATCTCTCCATCGTGCCATTAAAAAGGACTACTATGCTAACAGTGATAGGGTCGTTTTCCCCCGAACACCGGTGATACCTCAAAGCTCAATAGAAGAACGCCCACGCGCACCAACTGTGAGTTTTCACAAAATGTGTGACGTTTTGCTCCACTGGCGTTTGCTGCCTGCGCCGAGGAGCACAGCGACGGCTGGATGAGACTCGCAAAGTCAAACACAACGCGCAAACTTGATCACTTCAGCAGCTGAATGTTCTGGGGACATGGGAACTCACATTTTTGCTGGAGACCACACGAGCTTCCGGCCCTGCCAGAGCAGACTTGGTGTCCCCTGGACGACGCCCTAGAAGTGGGAACTCGCCACGTTTGAAGGGGAGTCGTAAGACTTGGGATGCACGCGGCCAATAATGGAATGACAGCAGAGATAATGCTTCCATGTAAACGAATCTGCGGAGGCGACGGGGTACGTCAGGGCGTGGTGTCTGGAGTGAGGACTCTGTCAAAGACACTTAGGCAGGACGCACCATCGGCACCGCGGGCGAGGACGCGGACAGACCGGCTAATTAGATTGTTTGCACAACCGGCAGTGCTGGCGCTTTGAAATGCTTCATCTCCCTATCGGAATCCCGTCAGCAGCGCCTCCCGCGGTCCCCGTCGCTCCCGTCCATCTCAATGGTCATCGGCGCTGAGGAGCCGCCGTCACTGCCGCCTCGCTCCCAGTCGCCCTTTGAAGCCAGCCCGCCTGTGAGTGAGCAAAAACTGCTCTTCTTTGCGAGGACTTTCAAGTGTAAATGTCGGTTTCTGAAGAAGTGTCACGGGCGCTAGCTTTGATTTGGGAGTGCTGCAGGAGTATTCCTGGCTGTTGACTCGCAAGTGCGCATGTCAAAAGTCTTCTTGCGTTTCTTCCTTGATTTGTGTAGGGTGC
The DNA here is from genome assembly GCA_034096865.1 of Theodoxus fluviatilis. NCBI lineage: Eukaryota > Metazoa > Mollusca > Gastropoda > Cycloneritida > Neritidae > Theodoxus > Theodoxus fluviatilis. The sequence goes on along the minus strand of JAWQFJ010017079.1, from coordinate 23,631 downwards.
GGTCTGTGAGGACGTCGGAGTTCCGTCCTCACTGCGCGGGGAACGTCTCCGATACTTCTTTGTAGATGAGCCTGGCGTCTTTCTATCCATTCCTTCAACAACTCTTGTACGGCTTTTTTCAGTCCATTAGGTTTTGGCTTGTTTCCTCTTTTATTATGGTTTTTTTCGCGTTGATCAAGCAACAAAAATCTGATAATAATGTATCCTTGACAAGCTTTGTTGTGTTAACTCGCCACCAACATCTTCCTCTCCTTTCCACTCTCACTGAATTCATCTCTCGTCTTTTTTCTCTTCATCCCCTCTGGTCTCTGTCATCCATACATCCATGTTTTTTTTTAATATCCACCCCTCAGCAGATCCCTCATCTAGTTCCCCATCTCTCTTTCTTGTGTCCTCCCTTTCACCCATCTCCTCTCCCACTCCCCCCCCCCCCCCCCCCCCCCCCCCCCCCCCCCCCACCCGTCTTGTGTTACTGTGCCTCCCTTCGGTCCTTTTCCCTTCTCGTGTCTTGCTCATTTTTCTTCTCCCCCCATCCTTACACCCTCCCTCTCCTGCATCTCTCTATCCGTCTTTTTCCTCCCCCCATCGCTCGACAAGACAAGACAGCTCCCAGGGTCTTCTTCACCCACGTAATGAGGGCCCAGAACACTCCCGTGATGCACCGCGTCGGCGTCTCGCTCTTTAATTGAATGAATCTGGAGGTGGATTGGATCAGGGCAGAGACGGGGACAAGCCTATTATTGTCTGTGCCCGTATCAAAGCAGCCCGAGAGCGCGGCGCCCGATTGGCCAAGCCTGATCTATGGTGCCCGTGGGGAGCGGGCCCCGAATCTCGCCCCGCACCGCCCTAAGCTCGACCCCAGGGACAACCGGAAGGAATCAGAGAGGACAGCGCGCGTGCGCACTAGCGGATCTGGCGTCTCCTCGCCTATGGCCGCTGCCGGCTGCTCGGCGCCTCGCTCTGTCTTAATAGCATTCGTATTAATACCGCAAATAGATCACGGCTAATCAGGAAAGAATAATGGCGGAGGCTCTTGAAGCGACCGAGAGCCGGCAGGTCGTTCACGTTTTAATGAGGCTAATAGCGCCGCTCGGGCGAGCGTGCTGGATTGCCCACCCCCGAGGTGGACCGCGCCGCGCCAACCATCTAAAAGCCCTAAATGGAGCCCAAATTGGTGCCGCCTCCATCCCAACTGGGCACCAGGGGCTTCTCCCTCCCCCCCCGTCTCCCCCTCCTTTCCCCCTGTCTCCCCTCCTTCCCCCAGCCCTCTGTTTCCTCCTCCTTCCCCCAGCCTTCAGTCTCATCGTCTGCAGTCCCTGTCTCTGTTGCCCCTCCAACTCCCTCACACTTCTTTCCTCCTTCTTGACATCCCCAGGGCCACGGACACACTGCATCTCTCCTGTCCCCAGCATCCCCACACCCCCAGCATTCCCACACCCCCAGCATCCCCAGCACCCTCACACCCCCAGCACCCCCACACCCCCAGCACCCCCAGCATCCCCAGCATCCCCACACCCCCAGCAACCCCAGCATCCCCAGCATCCCTAGCACCCCCACACCCCCAGCACCCCCATCATCCCCAATATCCCCACACCCCCAGCACCCCCACACCCTCAGCACCCCCAGCACCCCCAGCACCCCCAGCACCCCCAGAACCCCCAGCATTCCCAGCACCCCCACACCACCAGCACCCCCAGCATCCCCAGCATCCCCAGCATCCCCACACCCCCAGCACCCCCAGCACCCCCAGCACCCCCAGCATTCCCAGCACCCCCACACCACCAGCACCCCCAGCATCCCCAGCACCCCCAGCACCCCCAGCATTCCCAGCACCCCCACACCACCAGCACCCCCAGCATCCCCAGCATCCCCAGCCCCTTTCCTCCACGGAGTTTGCTCCCCTGGGGACAGAGTGTCTAGAAGTGTGGAGCGACTCCACAAAAGCTTTGCCTAAGTGTCGATAGATACTCATACTCATACTCATATCATTTTATTAATCCATAAGGAAATTAAATTGGTGAACAGCATACATGGGTCAATATTGATTATAAAAGTTATAATAAAACTCAGAAAACCATGATATCAATTAATATGTATGACTACAATGCCCTTTTACTTGCACACAGCATGACACACCAACACATACATGCATGCATACATACATACATACATACATACATACATACATACATACATACATACATACATACATACATACATACATACATACATACATACATACATACATACATACATACATACATACATACATACATACATACATACATACATACATACATACATACATACATACATACATACATACATACATACATACATACATACATACATACATACATACATACATACATACATACATACATACATACATACATACATACATACATACATACATTCATGCGTTTTGTACTCCCCTCCTTGGTGCTGTCTTTCCACAGCGGTAAGACAAAGTGCGGTGTGACTCCCCTTCTGTGTGTGTGCGTGTGTATGTATGTGTGTATGTATGTGTGTATGTATGTGTGTATGTATGTGTGTATGTATGTGTGTATGTATGTGTGTATGTATGTGTGTATGTATGTGTGTATGTATGTGTGTATGTATGTGTGTATGTATGTGTGTATGTATGTGTGTATGTATGTGTGTATGTATGTGTGTATGAGAGAGAGAGAGAGAGAGAGAGAGAGAGAGAGAGAGAGAGAGAGAGAGAGAGAGAGAGAGAGAAAACAACGAACAACGAACAAACAGTTTATTGGGAAGGCCTCCGGCCCATTCCAAGTACAAAATGAACAATCAATAAGTACTCAAATATGGCATGTGGAACATCTGTGCCTTATCAACTGCAAGTGTTTTTTTTTCTCTAATCCTTCAAAAAGAAAGCATTGTATTCAGGTAACTTCTCGGCTGACGATCTGCGTTGAAAAGCCCTGTATAAATATTCACGCTAGTCACAATATCACTGTCGTTACTCGATAAAGTTCTTATTGGATTTACAAGAGACTGAGCAAGATGTACCTACAAGTATCCTTCTCTTAAATCCTGTAATGCAGGACACTCAAACATGAACTGTAATTCATCTTCATCTTTTTCTCTTCACAATGGACACGGTGTTTCGTATGATTCTTTCTTGTATCTAAATTTGTTAATGTACACGTCTGTGATACCCATCCTGAAGCGAACAAAAATATCTCTGAATATCTTTTTATCAATACTGCTTAGGTATTTTTCGACTACACACTCTAGTTTTAATTCTTTGTAAAAGTAATACCTATTACTTCCTGTCAAACTATTAATCCACTGAGTACGAAAAAGGGCGATTATTCTTTCTCTGAGGTTCTTAAAAAAAACATGGTCATTTGCAGTGGCCTGGTTCAAGCAAACACTTTCAAACACAAACTTGGTCAGCAATTCTCTAACCATTGAAGCCCACGAGGTGTAATGTTGTGGTAGACTACACATCATGCTATATACCTTTTAAGGTAATCTCTCATTTTCCAATTTCAAAATCTTTAATCAGTACTTAGTACTTGTGAGTGTGGCGTTGATGTACAATGGAAAACACCCGTCTCGCCATCGCACATTAAATCAGGGGTACGAGATGCAACAATAACAAATAATTTGATACCATACAAATGTACACCCTCTGTGACCTCACATTCATTAACTCCTAAAACATCTGCTTCAAACAGCAAAATTGGTAGAATTTGAGCATCAAACAGTTTGAAGTATACATCTGGAGGCACATGCGCAACTTTCCGTAAGGTCCTATGCATACTAGTTAGGGCGGATCTCTCTCTACAGGCCAGATCCGCCTGAGAAGAATGTATACACAGTTTGGGAGTGAATTTTATTCCAAGATATTTGTTTTCATTTGTAATTTCGAGTTCTTCAACGCCAAGAAATCATTTCTCATGAAAAGCAGCATAACCACCCAATCGAAATACAATAACTTTTGTTTTTGTAGTGTTTATGACAAGACGTACCCTTTTTGAAGCTTTCTTCAGAAAATTGATTTGGTTCTGCAATCCTATTGCCGTATCAGAGAAGACTACCACATCGTTCACAAAAAGTAGAATGCACAAACTAGGAGTATTCGGTTTGAGCTGCACACCATGTTTTGCATTTCCAGATATTTCATCTACTAAGGAATTTATCATAATCGAGAACAAAATAGGACTGATTTTGCAGCCCTGTTTCAATCCAATAAAACTCTCAAAGAACCGAGATTGCCCCTGGGCCCCGCGTATGCAGTATTGCACCGATTGATACATCACTCTGAGTATTCGGAGTAATCTCCCTTGCATACCATTTCTATGCAGAATATCCCACAAAACATGACAATCAACTGAGAGAGAGAGAGAGAGAGAGAGAGAGAGAGAGAGAGAGAGAGAGAGAGAGAGAGAGAGAGAGAGAGAGAGAGAGAGAATGATTGCAGGATTCATAGTATCTATGAAAAATACATGATAATTCAAACGCATATGCGTGTTGTATGAGTTTCCCAGAGGTAGAAGAAGTTCATATCAACATATTAGAAGGAGTTTGGAGCATTTAGTGATGAAACGCTATTGCATGTTGGAACGCATGACATTTTGTCAAAGACAGTCTGTTAGGGAGGTAAATCATGAACTTTTCTTTTTTGCACTAGCAACTAATCGCTCAAATACTTAACGTAGTATATTAATCGTATTCTTATCAGTTGAAAAGTGTTATTGCTTGAGATGTACACATCTTTTGAGGTTACTTCGTCTGTTCTGCTCAGGTGTGAAGAAAATCTCATAAACACAGACAGTTTTCACAAAATGAATTCTTCCCAGTTGAAACGCCAGCTGATTGACTGTCGACACGGCTTGATCACCCTGTGGCTGTGTGTGTAAACAGGGCCCAGACTGACAGTGCCCAGTCACAGAGTTTTACAAAACCATTTCTGTTCTGGTGCTAGCGCCTCTCCTTCACAGGCCGGAAGACATCTTCCATGTCACCCCTGTCGCCAGCGTTGCCAAGAGCGAGGGCTGATCACTTTCTTGCGTTCGTCAACGCTGCTGTTGTTTATCACTGCCACGTTTGCTACTTCTTGTTCTTCCATGTTTGAGGAGGGAAATACGTCAAACACAATTTGTTCATCTTTTAGTGGATCTCTAGACGAGCAGCTCTGTCTCTCTCTCTCTCTCTCTTTCTCTCTCTCTCTCTCTCTCTCTCTCTCTCTCTCTCTCTCTCTCTCTCTCTCTCTCTCTCTCTCTCCCTCTCTCTCTCCCTCTCTCTCCCTCTCTCTCTCTCTCTCTCTCTCTCTCTCTCTCTCTCTCTCTCAATGCAGTAACCAACAAGAAGCATGGGGAAATGACAGCATTCTAATCAGGTTTGCCTTTTGTTTTTCCCTTTCTTTACATCTGTGCAGTGCTTCGTCGAGGGAAAAAAGTCAAGCTGATCGAGTTTTTGCGATAAGACGTGTAGGACGAAATGCGATAGAAAGGAATATGTCGTGTGTTCTCTGAATAAAAGTAGAGCTATGATAGTTTACTAAAAGTTTTTGTCTGGAAGCATGATAGTTCCTTCATCCGTAGTCACGATGTGTCTAAGTTCGCGCCAGGAAAAATAAGGAACAAAGTGATGAGGTTTTCATGAGAAGCAGATCTGAATAACCCACTTCTGGGAGGCGACGGTGACAAGTACAGAAACATCCCTGCTCCTTGTGTTGGAAATGAAATGGCGCCCTACTCAGCTCTATTGAGGGGCGCCTTTTTTGCATGCACCGGCAGTCGTGTGCAGTCCACACGGCACGGCAGTGGGAACTGACTTTGCCTCGTCACCGTTTACCAGTGGCTGCTGTTCCACTCAATTTGACGGCCACTATGCAGACTGCCTGGCCCTGGAGGCCTGTTTCTCGCTGTTGGAAGTAATTGACAGGTGCAGACTGCCGACTGATTGGCGCCGACATTCCACAGCCAGGGAAAATGGCGCCCTCGCTGGGCTCCACCCTGGCGTGTGCAGTGTGATGACGTCATCACATGTCGGTTGCAGGAGTCAATCCCAGGGGCCGCCATTCCAGTTTAAGCTGTAAGACGTGCCACTATACTATACTGCAAACGGGTCTATCTCTGTTGTAATTAATTTGTGTGCGACATTCGATATTGTCTCCGGGACAGCATATACGTTACAGACCAGATCTTTCGGTAGCATGCCTGCAGTTCTGGTCAGCAGGGATGAGAGCAGCCTGGCTTTGAATGAGGAGATGCGGTCCACCCTGGTGCATGACTACTCAAGTGATGGACGCCATTACCATGCCAAGCTTTCCTCGTTTTGGGACTATAAAGTCGTTGTTTTTTTTCAGTCGTTCTCTTGTTGGTCTTCGAAAAACGTGGGCGGCAAGTCTCCCGTGTTGCGCTGTTATAGTTGTGAGGGAAATAGACTTTGAGTAATCAAAACATAGCAATGTGTCAGTCTTGACCTAAATGCAGCAGTCTTTAGATGACGCTTGAATTATTTTTCCCCTCTGCAAAATGCATCTTTATTTCAGTCACTCGGTGTCCCATAACGTCACTCACCGACTACATGAGACAGACACCGGCTTCATACCAAAGCACACACTAACAATTAGTACGTACTTTCGCGCGCGCGCACACACGCACACTTGCACGCGCGCGCTCATGCACACAAATACGCCCACACACTCATACGCGAGCGCGCTCACACACCCGCACGCACACACACAATTTTCACGCGCACACACACACGCATGCACGCACGCACGCACGCACACACGAACAAACATGCACACGCGCAAACACACATACGCAAACACACATACGCGCACACACACACACACACACAGTGCTATAACATAGTGAGTTCTCTGAAGCTCCTTACATGACATCTCAGTATGCTGACAACTCACGCCCATTAAAGCAAGCAAACACTGATTGGGAGAAGGAAGGACTGAATATCCAATAAATGGAAATGTCTCTATTTCATTTTGGGGGGCGTGGGGCTTACGGGACGGCAAAAACCTGCCCTTCAATGCAAAAGCGTGATTTTTGCTGAACCTTGTCAGATTATGTTATTTGTTTGAGCAATTCAATTCGCAGTTCTGAATCCGATTTCGAATTTTTCCGCCCAAAACTTCCGCAGGTGAGAGGAGCGCTGTTTCCTTTGAAGATTCCCGTTCGCCCTCCCTCTCTTTCTATCCACCCGGAACTGCTCTGGGTTGATTGCAGGGTAGGACTGGACCCTCCCCTTCCAGCCCACGCCCCCACTCCGGGTCCCCCACCCCAGGCCCCCCACCCCACGCCCCCCAACCTCTGCAAACTCCGCCACCCCTGGAGCGCGTAATTGTCGCTTTGGAGAAGCCAAGTGTTTTCCACCTCCACCAAGCCCCGACCCAAAGCCAGTACTCAGGAAGCGCCACAGGGGGCCCGTCCACGAAACAGGGGCGACAAAGGACCCACCGGGGGTGGAGGAGGCTAAACAGGGGGCACAATGCACACACCGGGGGCTCGGCGACGGGGCGGGCCGGCCGTGGCGGCGTCTTTGTTGCTGAGGACGCCGCCTGCTTCTGGTGTCTTGACTGGGAGTCAGCGAGCTGGAAAAGTGTCCGGGTGGAGCAGTCTCTGGCCAGGAGTCAGAGGAGGTGTGTGGGAAAAAGTAGACAGATAATAATTTCATCAAATCACGGGAGTGCTTCAAGGAGCACCTCTGCATCCTCGTACCCCCACCCCCACCCCCACCCCACCCCCCAGCCCCAGCCCCCTTCCACCCATTAACAACCCCCCCCCCCCCCAACCTTACCCCAACCCTAGCCATCCTTCTCCTTGCCTCACTGTCATCTCATAACTCCTCCACTTTCCAGCAATCCTGCCTGAGATCGGCGTCCCCCGTCTTGTTCAGCGCCTCTCCGCAAGCCCCTTGCCTGGTGGACAAGGCGGCCCTTGTAGCGGGTGGCGGGACTCTGATCGGTAATCTTGACAAATTGTCCCCTTGTCAAGGCTCACGGCTCGGGTCTGCAGTCTGAATGACCCCTGAACTTGTCACTTGAAGTCCCGCGCTCTGCCCTTTTGTGCCGTTGAGTGACTGGAAAGAGAGGAGGGGGGAGAGGAGGAAACGAAATTCAGGGTAAGACACTTCGGCAACAACTCGAGCACTGGCGACAACTGCAGGGCTTGCTGGGAAGGTGTCGCGAGCAGGTTGCGGTTTTTGAATGTTAATGTTCTCGTTCATGTACTTGTGTAGTTGCAGCGTGATAGCGCATCTCTTGTCTCTGTTTTTTCTCTCTGTTTTGGGTTAGGGAAAATTATGACGTCATAAAAGAAGCTTGAGTCGACGTCACTGGGGTTGGCCAGTTTTTTGAAGAAAGATAGATTGGCAAGACCGTTTCGAGCGGCGGGTGCCAATGAACAGGTTTTAGCCTGGAGTGGCGCGACTTGTGTTGCCCCAGAGTGTGGCGTGGCTTCTGCCAGCCCAAAATAGATAAAGACAACATTGTCTTTGTTCGGTATAGACCGCCAGACATCGTCACCAGGGGAAGGGCTGGGTTTCTTCCATGTGAGTATTTGTCGTGTGTAAATGTCGTTGTGTAAGTTTGCACTAGGTTGTGAGTTAGTTGGTTTAGAAGCGGGTGGGAAGTTTGGGTAGGATTGGAATTGCATAACAGTGGTTTTGTCGTTCGTTATTATTGCTTTGGTTGTTTTCACCGCGCATTATTTAAATCAATTTATGATATGGTTACTAATTCTGGCCGTTTAGGCCTGGGATGTTGTTTAATTTGCATGGCTCTACGACCCGCACCGACCAAGTCGTCGAGGTCCTGCATCACTGTCGTCCCCACCCCCAGTCTTCGATGTTCCTCACTGCTGTCGGCGTCGCCTAAAGGTCCCCACTACTCTTCATAGCTGTTGTCGACAGCGAAGGGTCCCAGGGGCACTCATCGACGGGAGGTCACCTGACCAAGGGAGGTCCGACGGTCGTGGGCACCTTGTGTCCATCGTTCCCTGTTCTGCGGCTTGACGCAGAGGGAGGCCACGAGAAAGGAAGTGATCGGGTCGTACGGGGTTTTGGGTTGACTTGAAAGGGACAGTGTTGGACAGTGGGAGATGTCGTGTTGACGGGGAAAGAGACAGTGGTGGACAGTGAGAGATGTTGGGTTGAAGGGAAAGTTGCCGGCGTGAGAACGGCCGCTGGTTGGACAACTATCTTGTTGTTGTGGGGTGGTTTGGGTGGACTGTGGTTTGTTGTGGTATAATTTTTGGGTTTTCGGGGTAAGTGATAACGTAGTTTCACATGTGGTAGGGTGAAGGTGTGTGTGTGGGATAGAACTGTTTGAGGTGTCATTGTTAGTTACATAAGTTGCATTCTTCGTTCATCTGATATCATCACCAACCATCCTTTCCACCGTTTCCATCTCATTCTGTAGGGTGCTGAGGGTGGGGTTAATAAATATATTCTTGTTTCTAAAAGTGTGTCAGTAATTGTTTAAAAGGGTTTGAGTTCCTGACTCCCTCTGCCTGAGAGGGTAAGGGCCCACCCAGCGGGTGTGGTCGCGACAGAAGGCTTCGCTCCCTCCCACGCACTGTTTGATAACACGCCTCGGAAATGGAAGCGGCGGCCTCGATCCAAGCAAGACTGGTCACGAAAGAAAATGTGATACAAAGGCGATTCTGAGGGGAAAAGGTTGATGGTTGACCGTTTAATTACCGTTTAAGAGTTCTGTGGATAGGAATTCTCCTGCAGGGGCGGTTGTCCTGTTTTATCAAACGCGCCCCGCAAATACATGTTATGATTATGTATTAGACTTTACTGTTCTCACGTACTTCGCTTGTGCACTGCAGGCTTTGTTTCATTATTGTAAAAAAATCAAATTTGACAAATGATCGAAAAGTTGTCACGACTGAGTCAAAACGTGAGTGTTAATTCGAAAAACTGTTTAGACATAAAAACGGATCTTACGTAAAAGGCGTGACCTGATCTGTAACTGTGATTACACTTCTCTCGCACCAGCACACACCTGCGCGCAGTACAATCCACAACTGGAGGAAGGGGCCATTCCGCACTGGTGAGCAGGACAGAGCAGGACAGAGCAGGACAGAGCAGGACAGAGCAGGACAGAGCAGGACAGAGCAGGCCTGCCTGGCGGATGACCAGGGACGTGCCACTCGCCTTGCAGCACGGCAGACACGGAGATCCGGCGCTGGGCGAGGCTTGAGGGAGACACGGCACCTGCAGACCCGAGGTCTGCAAGGCTCCTGCTGCCTGCCAGAGCGCTGGGGGAGGGATGCCGTCTCTCCATCCGGGGCTTTTGTTCGCGCTAATTGCTCCTCTCTTTTTCCTCTGGCTGAGCGTTGCATTCAATTAGTTGAGCGAGTGCTTTCTGATTAGATAGGTAATGACATTAACTCCGTCTCCGGCCTCCTGACGACGCTCAGGGGCAGCAGGGAGGGGACGCTACCGAGAACGACGGTCCTCCACCCTCCTCCTCCACTCCCCTCCTCCACCCCCCTCCTCCACCCTCCTCCTCCACCCTCCTCCTCCACCCTCCTCCTCCACCCTCCTCCTCCACCCTCCTCCTCCACCCTCCTCCTCCACCCTCCTCCTCCACCCTCCTTCTCCACCCTCCTCCTCCACCCCCCTCCTCCACCCCCCTCCTCCACCCCCCTCCTCCACCCCCCTCCTCCACCCCCCTCCTCCACCCCCCTCCTCCACCCTCCTCCACCCTCCTCCTCCACCCTCCTCCTCCACCCTCCTCCTCCACCCTCCTCCTCCACCCTCCTCCTCCACCCTCCTCCTCCACCCTCCTCCTCCACCCTCCTCCTCCACCCTCCTTCTCCACCCTCCTCCTACGCCCTCCTCCTCCACCCTCCTCCTCCACCCTCCTCCTCTACCCTCCTCCTACGCCCGCCTCCCGACGGAAATTTACCGTCAACACGCACCGGTTTCCACGTCGGTCCCTCACGCTGATGACCGCGTGCAGCCTGTCGGCTCGTGTCATCAGCGTTGTTAAGTTGCGGTCGGCCCGCGGTCACAACGCCGGTAAACGAGGCGTTTTGAATTTTCTTTTGGCCCGATTACGCTGATTCCTGAAATATGTCGTGGCTTTAGGATTCACTGATTTGTTTTTGGGACAGCGTGTGAGCCAATAACTGGCTCAATTAGAGCGTAAAATGCCACGTGATTACTTTCCCTTCACGAGCTTCTTCCCATCGACGGTGACAGAGAAAAAAAAAATTGATTCAATACCCTAATCATACTTTTTTTAAAAGAGACATGACGTGGCAATACATGTATCATCACAGGACAGAAGAGAGACTTTAACTAGGACCTATCTGGGTTAGGATAGCGGCCCATCACAAGAAATACATGAATATCACTGGCCTATGTTTTACGACGAACACAATTTCTTGGCAAACAACAAACAATTTCAATCCAGTTCATAAACATTTACAATCCAGGAAGCTATGGCAGTTTTGTAAGGTTGCACAGTAATAATTCTTGAGATTCAAATGAAAAACGCGATAGCTTTACACACTCTCACACACACACACACACACACACACATACACACACACACACACACACACACACACAAAATGAGAAAGAGAGAGAGAGAGAGAGAGAGAGAGAGAGAGAGAGAGAGAGAGAGAGAGAGAGACAGAGAGAGAGAGAGAGAGAGATAACCGACTGTCATAATTTTCTTGCCTGGGCTGCGAATTCAAGAAAATATCATATGCCACCGCAAATGTTAGAAATTTTCTCAGCGTCGCAGACTTTCTGCTTATCACGGCTTTGTTTTGTGATTTCATATCAGACGGATAAAGAGAACACATAAAATGTATCAGTATTGTTGAATTAAGAAATATACATCTTCCTAAGCAGTTTGTGGATGGTGCATCTTTTGTTTGATGTACAGTTCACAACTATAATTTCAAGGAGATGCACACAACATATGAAGCTATTTTGATATTTTGTATGTAATTAATTTTCGTTTCTGAACTTTTTAATATGTACTTTTGAAAAATTCACTGGTGCATACTTTTGCTGACAGGTAATCCATCATTTGAGATTTTGGCAAATGATAATTTCCCGGGAAAGCCTCTCCGAGGATAAAGTATTTTTCTGTGGCAAGTGCGTTTCCCTGGTCTGCATTGCCCACGCCATTTCATGCGCCGTTTTGAATTGTCAACTCAAAGTGCCGGACAAGTGACAAGGATATTTTTCTGTGACAAGTCGTACTTTCTCTCGCCTAAACTGTACACGCCATTTCGTGCACTGCTTTGAATTGTCGACACGAAGAGCCTGAGGACAAACATGACGATGCAGGGACAGCACGGAAGACAGGGAGGTGCTCAGCAAGCAAAATCGAAAAGACCCAAGTCAGCACTGAGAACTGACGAGTTTTCCATTTGTCAAACCGTCAGTGTCTTCACAACATTCGGCATATTGCCAAACCGCGAAGGAATGACTCTAGATTCACACATATCAAACGGAAAGACTGCATGGCAAGGAATACGCAGTGTATTGTACTTCTGGAAAAGTGACTTTTCCTTGGTATAAAAACTGGACTTTCAATCACAATACGTCACGGTGCGTCGCCAGCAACGTCAATGTGTGATCTCAACTGCCTTAGCTGGATGCCAAAATGCATACTTATAATTGAATTTGTATCTTGTCCAGTGAGTGCATATGAGACTGAAAGCTTCCTTTTAGTCACTCACGAATGAATTAGTTCATTTACAACTTTTAAAAAATAATTTGGAATTCCAGAGAGCAGCTTAAAAGGACACAAAACACACTGCAGGCATCGTGTTGAGCGAAGTGTGAGTGCGTGCACTATTGGTCAAGGAGCTCAGAACACCTCGATGTCGTCACTTCCGCGGCATCGAACACTGAAGTGAAAAGGACAGCACAACGCCCAAACAGCACGGACACCATTTCTAAAGATGGAAAGAAAGAAAGACAGCACAACGCCCAAACAGCATGGACACCATTTCTAGAGATGGAGAGAAAGACAGCACAACGCCCAAACAGCACGGACACCATTTCTAGAGATACAGCACAACGGCCAGACAGCATAGACACCATTTCTAAAAATGGAAAGAAAGAAAGACAGCACAACGCCCAAACAGCACGGACACCATTTCTAAAAATGGAAAGAAAGAAGACAGCACAACGCCCAAACAGCACGGACACCATTTCTAAAAATGGAAAGAAAGAAGACAGCACAACGCCCAAACAGCACGGACACCATTTCTAAAAATGGAAAGAAAGAAAGACAGCACAACGCCCAAACAGCACGGACACCATTTCTAAAGATGAAAAGAAAGAAAGAAAGCACAACGCCCAAACAGCACGGACACCATTTCTAAAAATGGAAAGAAAGAAAGACAGCACAACGCCCAAACAGCATGGACACCATTTCAAAAAATGGAAAGAAAGAAAGACAGCACAACGCCCAAACAGCACGGACACCATTTCTAAAAATGGAAAGAAAGAAAGACAGCACAACGCCCAAACAGCACGGACACCATTTCTAGAGATGGAAAGAAAGAAAGACAGCACAACGCCCAAACAGCATGGACACCATTTCTAGAGATGGAAAGAAAGAAAGACAGCACAACGCCCAAACAGCACGGACACCATTTCTAAAAATGGAAAGAAAGACAGCACAACGCCCAAACAGCATGGACACCATTTCTGAAGATGGAGAGAAAGAAAGACAGCACAACGCCCAAACAGCACGGACACCATTTCTAAAAATGGAAAGAAAGAAGACAGCACAACACCCAAACAGCACGGACACCATTTCTAAAAATGGAAAGAAAGAAAGACAGCACAACGCCCAAACAGCATGGACACCTTTTCTGAAGATGGAAAGAAAGAAAGACAGCACAACGCCCAAACAGCACGGACACCATTTCTAAAAATGGAAAGAAAGAAAGACAGCACAACGCCCAAACAGCATGGACACCATTTCTGAAGATGGAGAGAAAGAAAGACAGCACAACGCCCAAACAGCACGGACACCATTTATAAAAATGGAAAGAAAGAAATACAGCACAACGCCCAAACAGCATGGACACCATTTCTAGAGATGGAAAGAAAGAAAGACAGCACAACGCCCAAACAGCATGGACACCATTTCTAAAAATGGAAAGAAAGAAAGACAGCACAACGCCCAAACAGCATGGACACCATTTCTAAAGATGGAGAGAAAGAAAGACAGCACAACGCCCAAACAGCATGGACACAATTTCTAAAAATGGAAAGAAAGAAAGACAGCACAACGCCCAAACAGCACGGACACCATTTCTAAAAATGGAAAGAAAGAAATACAGCACAACGCCCAAACAGCATGGACACCATTTCTAGAGATGGAAAGAAAGAAAGACAGCACAACGCCCAAACAGCATGGACACCATTTCTAGAGATGGAGAGAAAGAAAGACAGCACAACGCCCAAACAGCATGGACACCATTTCTGAAGATGGAGAGAAAGAAAGACAGCACAACGCCCAAACAGCATGGACACCATTTCTAGAGATGGAAAGAAAAAAAAGCACAAGGCCCAAACGGCATGGATTCCATTTCCAAAGATGGAAAGAAAAAAGAAGCATACGGGATGAGACGGAATCGATTGCTTTGACTTGTCGTAAATAGGATGAAATCAGGAATCCCGACGCCTGAGACACACGCTTCAATGTCATTTATCTCCAATAGTATATTTCTTCCAAATTGGACTCGCCCTAACTCTTGATCACCAGCTGAGTTCCAGGAAGTAAACACTCACGGTGATTGGTGCAATCGAGAGAAGTGGGAGTCGTGCATGATTCTTGGAAAAAACTGCAAACATTAAGGGCGAAGTCGGAGGTCGTGGCGATGGCTTTCCACAAAATGTAATTTTACAGATGCTCTGGTGCTGAAAATGAAAATTCTGTGCTGTCTTTCCTTGGACAGACTAACAATTTTCCCGTCTTCTCGTGAATCAAAATAAAACTCATCAGTGAAATGCAAAGTGATTCGCGTTTATCGCAGCTCAGATTCAATGAAGTGATATACATGTTCACTCCACATACCCTCCAGCTTCCCCTCACCCCCTTCCCCAATCCCTTCCCCCTTTCCCTCCGCCCCCTTTCTCCCTCCCCCCCCCCCCTCCTCCCTCCGCCCCCTTTCTCCCTCCCCCCCTTTCTCCCTCCCCCCTCCTCCCTCCCCCTTTCTCCGTCCCTCCTCCGCCCCCCTCCCCCCCCCTCCCTCCCTGCTCCCCTGCGCCCCCTTTCTCCCTCCCTCCCCCCTCCTCCCTCCCCCCTCCCTCCCTTTCCCCCTTCCAAACAAAGTCACGATTATTTTTATCCGATAGACGGAGCATTGTGCGGATGAAAACGCATTAATTTCTCTCTCACGAAAAAGTATGCAGCTCGTCAGCGATTCGCAGCAGAACATATATGCATTGATGACGCAAAAAGGCATATATGATACCCCTTACCCTCCTCCCCCCGCCCCCCCAAGCAAACAAACACACCAAAAAAACCCGAAAAGATAAAATAAAGATTTACACACAAAAAGTATAAAACCAAGGTAACTTCATTGGAACATTCCGTGTAAAAATCTTCGTATGAGACTTAACTCGTGGCCTTTTCTCTCTACGATTCAAAGAAGTAAAACTCCAAATTGTTTGCCTGCCTCCAAAATGGGCGCTTCGTTCCTGCTACAGAGGGCTGGCGGTGACGACTGGAAACACGCCGGACGCGTGGACGCGCACCTGGAGGTGGACTGGTGACGGCGAGACTTTGTCGTCCTCCATGACAAATCGCGACTTAGGCGCTCTGCCAGTCAGTGGCAGTGATGGGGCCTCTGGAAACCTTCGTCCGCCTGTTGCCTGTCCCTCTCTGTCCCACTCTCGACATGACGTCCGCTTCCCCGCCACCTCACACGACTAGACAAAGGGCAGTGAAAGAAATACGAAGTGTGTGTTCAGTGAAACCTTTTGAAGGCCCGAACCACTCCGACAGCAGTTTTCATGTCTCAGAAGTAATACATGCATACGCTGCTGCAAAAGTATTTTCTTCGTTGTCTTACCATGAGCGGTGATATTTAAGTGACTTAGGAAAATAAAATGCGATTTGAAAAGCCGATATTT
>JAWQFJ010017077.1:35000-42809 GCA_034096865.1 Theodoxus fluviatilis | reverse complement strand
TACTGTTTTGTGAAAGTGACCATGAAGTAATATTGACACAACATGTCTTCAGCCCCGAAAGGGTGTTCCATAGTTCTACAGAAGTTCTTCATTTTTATAATGACACTTTTACAAGAATGAGTGAGTGTGTGTGTGGTGTGGGTGTGTGTGAGTGGGGTGTGTGTGGGTGGGGTGTGGGTGGGTGGGGTGGTGGTGGGTGTGTGTGTGTGCGTGTGGTGTGTGTGTGTGTGTGTATGATGTGTGTGTGTGCGTGTGTGTGCTGATTCTCAATAAAATCAACAGACCACAATACCCAATGTAAACTCTATGTTGAGAGAGCACAACAATGCTGTAGTTTGTAAGTTTGTGTTAAATTTTGTATTGCCAATGCTTACAATCCTATGTTCAAATGTGCAAGTAGCATGAAGGTGTCTGCTTTGTGCCTAGTGTGTCTTCATGCTGCAGGTGACATTTTCAGTACATCACTTTATGAGACAATACTTATGAAGTTATGTTATCATCTAGGAAATATATTTTGTTCAAGACTATTTATCAACCTACAGGTATTGATTAAAAAAAAAACTCAGATTCTTGCATTCATGTTTACCTGGTCAGTGTATGCCCAGAGATGATGTTTTCCATTTACCCAACATATGTTAGCTTTGTACAAATAAAATACACATCAAGTTGATGTCAGTACGTTTGGGGGCATCAGTGGCCCTGGCCATATAATTAGAATGCTCAACCTGCACTTGTTTTGTGACTAATATGTAAAGAATCTCAAACATACATGGCTTCTATTGAGTATCATCCTTGAGCAAGTGTGTGTGTGTGTGTGTGTGTGTGTGTGTGTGTGTGTGTGTGTGCGTTTTGGTACTACATTCAATGACAAAGTACAACCTGCGGTTGGACACATTAATGTTTATCATCTTTATAATTAGGTGGTGGACATCAACTTATTTATTCAGAAAGAAAAGTTACACATTTTTGGATTATGAGAAACACGTCTTCATCTAAGTATAAGCAACGATACGATTGATATTCCAGGTTTCTATATTTAGAGATGAGATGCAGAACATTCAGGGCAAACCGGGATGGCAGCATATATTCGTTGTGATATGAAACAATGTGTAGTTCGTAGATCAGATTTAGAAAAGTTCAATGTTGAATGTTTATGGCTTGAAGTGAAAAGTAATGTGCACTCATCTGTTATGTTGGGATTTCTTTACAGAAATCCTGCATCTACCTACTGTTGGTATGATGAATTTGTTAAAATTGACAAAGTATGTACCTTCAAAAAGAATGTGGTTCTGTTGGGCGATTTCAATATTGATTATTTCAGAAAGAATTGGGCATGGGATTCTACCATTGCTCTCTTTGGTCTCACACAATGAGTTTAAACTGCAACAAGAGTCACACAGTCGACATCAACTTTGATAGATCATCTATATACCACAAACAGTTGTATTGTTAAAGATGTATGGTCACCTAATGTAGGTATTAGTGATCACTATCCAATAGTATGCTCTCTACATTCCAGAACTCCTAAGTGTAGGAAAGATCACCACACCTACATACATTATAGATCTTTCAAGAAATTTAATATAGACGCGTTCTGCTTAGCTTTACAGAATACTTCATTTTATAGTGTAGTTAATGTTGTGAACCCTAACAATGCACTGAAACTTTGCTATAGTCTTTTCCTATCAGTTATTGACGAACATGCTCCTATGAAAAAGAAATGTGTACGTCATCCAACGCTTCCACCATGGATGACAAAGGATGTAATGTTAGCAATGACTGTGAGAGATCGATTAAGAAATAATTGAGATTTCCCAGCTTACAAAAAACAGCGTAATTTTGTTAAGAATCTGGTAAGAAAAGCTCAAAAATAATATTTTCAAAGGATTATAGAAGATAATAAGGATACGGCTTTGGTGTGGAAAGCCATCAATACCTATACTAATCGAAACAAAGTTAAATCTGCTGTAGCATTTTTGACAGTTAATGTTGATGAATGCAGTGCTCACTTTCTTTCTGTGGCCCAAAAATTATTACAGACTGTTAATGTGCAAAGTAATGTTTCCGGAGAATTGATTTTGAACGATTTTTGCAAAGGAAGATTGTCCGAGTCTAAAGAATTTTAGATACCACTTTTTGGCATTCATGAAGTTGGCATATTTCTTGAGAAGATTAATAAGAAATCAGTTGGACATTATGGTATTAACACCTTCATTTTGAAAATTTATATTCCATACATTATTGAATCTTTCACTAATATATATATATATATAACTTGTGTATCATCAATCACACGTTCCCCAATGAATGGAAAATAGCGAAAGTTATTCCTTTACCGAAAATGAAGATCCCTTTGAATATTGATGATTTAGACTCATTCCAATACTTTCTGTACTATCAGAGCCACTTGAAAAGCATGTTCACAAGCATTTGATGGCATATCTGGATCAACATGATCTACTTTATTCTCTTCAATCGGGTTTCCAGCCAAAACATTCTTGCCACACAGCATTAACTCGATTGATTGATTCTTGGCGATGTGCCAATAATAGGTCACAGTTGATTGGTTCCATCTTTCTTGATCTAAAGAAAGCGTTTGACATGGTTCATCATGACATTTTAATTGAAAAATTATCACACTATCTAAATGGTTGTAACACGGTGAAATTCTTTCAATCACTCTTAAAAGACAGACAGCAGTATGTCTATTTCAATGGACATGCTTCTTTTTGTGGCCATTTACAAGTGGGTGTGCCACAAGGTTCTGTCTTAGGTCCTCTATTGTTCTGCCTATTCATCAATGACCTACCATTACATATCTCTGATAAAGAGGTTACATGTGATATGTTTGCTGATGATGTAACACTTTCAACCTCAGGTGTGAGGACTGAATGTGTGGCAGTAACACTTCATGGGAGCCTGGATGAAATACGTTCCTGGTGCTCTTCAAATCATATGGTCATTAATCCTTCCAAAACGAAATATATGGTGATAACTACGAGACAAAAACATCAAATATATCCTTTATCTCTTCCTCTTGTTATTGATTCTTTGAGAATCGAAAAAATTGTTGAGCACAAAGTTCTTGGTGTAATAATTGATTATCATTTAGGATGGCAATCACACATTGATTATATTTGTAAAAAAAATCATTTAATCTACTTCTTCTCTCCAAATAAAGACATATTGTTGACGTTCAAACTTGTAAAATCTTCTTCCATGCTTATATCTTATCTCACGTTAATTATGCGTCAACAATTTGGGATTGCTGTAGTGACGCTAACTTGAAAAGGCTGAAGTCATTGAATCGAAGAGCCTCTAAGCTTATGATAACAGATAGTTCACTATCTACAAATGACAAAATGAAAGAACTTAACATATTGCCTTTTCATAAGCATTTACAATTCAATAAATGTGTTTTAATGAAAAGAATTAATGATTGTGATGTGCCTGATTATTTGATAAACTTATTCCAACATTCAAACATTCGTGTGCATAACTTTATAATACCACAAGCTAGGATTGATTTGTTTAAACATAGCCTATCTTATTCAGGGGCTACTATGTGGAACACACTATCCAATTCTCTAAAAATATCGAAATCTTTAGAGAAATTTAAATTTAAACTACATACTTTTCTTATGCAGTCATCCTAGATACTTTCATCTTATTCTAAATTCACTTTGTGGCTATTTTCAACGTGGTATTTCGTTACCATGAATTGATTGTAACCTTGTGTGAATTTTGTGTGGGATAGAGGGTGGGTGGGTGGGTAGGGGTGGGGGATGGGATTGGATTTGTTTATTTGTTTTCTTGTTTTATCAAGGGCTGGATGTAAGATAGGCAGTTATGTCTAATTCGTGTATTTCCCTTGAAAAATAGTTTAATCAATCAATATCTCTCTCTCTCTCTCTCTCTCTCTCTCTCTCACGTGCAAGCACACAAAGCAGCTGTGGCAAACAGAGGATACAATCCTGACAACGGCCCTGTGTACGCTGTCGGGAGTTGTGGTGCCTGGCGTGACGTGTGTTGCACTGATCAAGTCTGGACACAGCCCTTCGAGATGCGCAGGATCAGTCGGTTGCTAGAGATCGACACACACTTTCGGCTGAGATTACTTATCACTGACGCAGGAATTTACGACCGTGGAGAGTCTGACTTAAGAGGTTTGCGGTCTGTTTGGACTTCTATTAATCAGTGAGACAGATGCGTTCAAGATTTTAAAAAAGCGTTAACTGAAAGTCTTTCTTTACAGCCATCAACCTTAACCCTTCTCTTTTTACCCACCCTACCCCTAGACATATGTTCATGATAGCACTGACTGTGTTTATTCGAACGATCGTAAACTACCACGGCGTTCTCCTCTCCAGTTCTCATTCAAGCCAGTACTTCTTAGTCTGTGGTTTTTCATCTTCCCGTGTATTTGTCAATGGGGTTTCTTCCATAGTTACTAATGCAGCAGTGTCCCTGACTCACATTTCCTCCTCATTGCTGGGGGTGAGTTGACGTCTTCTTCTCATCTTGATGGTTCACTTCACGCGGATGCAAATGCCATCGTCCATAATGTTGTGTAATGTTTAATGGCTCGTCGGCTTTCAGTCAAACTTTTCGGAGTGATATCAAGAGAATATGGACATCGTTTCAGTCTCACAAAGCCCGTGCAACTTGAAATAAATTTGTTGTCCTTTTTTGTGTTTGTCCAGTACAAGTAGGCACTCGAACGTACCTGAAATCACAAAACAGTCTGACAATCCCTGTCTCCCACAAAGTACGTTCTCAATTAGGTACCCCCTGTGTATTAGGGTAAGAATAGAACCACCGCGTCTCCCTAAGCAATTTTTAAAAGGCGAATAACTAGGGCATTCGATACTTGGTTTCCTCTCAATTCTAACCTGCTCTAGTGATTTTGTAGTCAATAGTTTTGCATAGCCTACAAAGGCTTATTGATAGTAAAACCTCATTTACTCATTCATTCATTCAGTCGTTTATTCCTTCCCCCACACATATTCATTCATTCAATCATTTATTCATTCATTCATCCATCCATTCATTCATTCACTATACATATTCATTCATTCATTCATTCATTTATTCATTAACATTTAAAGGGAGTGTTGTTTGTGAGAAATGTAGCGCACAAGCTAATCATTGAATACACATTTCCTTTCGACCTGTTCCAAACAATGAACGAAAAACAAAAATAATTATTCTAAAGCAAGGTCTTGCCGTGAAACAGTTCAGAACCTACGGACATCGTTGACACCATTAGATTTTAATTACAAACCTCAGAGGCCTGCGTATACAATACGCATATATGAAAAGGATTTGTAAAAAAACTTAGATAAAGAAATCCAACCCCAGTCAGAAATCCACGACTCTGACGAGCCAGCGCCGAACCAGTTCTAAGTCGTGTAGGGCGATTGTGCGCTACACATGATGGGGGTCGATCGCGTCTGTAACATGATTTCGCAGAAATGCACATCCAGAATACCACATTTTCATTAACTCGATTAATTTACTTCAAAAACTATTTCAATGCGTGGATATCAACCTTTTCTTTTCCTACTTCGGTTATACAGCATAACAATTGTGTGTAAAAACTGTATATGCCATTTTCTTAAAACTTGCATCTGGCACAACTCCCATCTATAAAAGAGTATGCCTTCTACAGTTTTAAATCCTACAATGTTCATACTTACACTCGTACATCAAATCAATCAGAGAAGGCTGCAGATTTTGACAAATACCTGCATATGGCAACATCGAAAAAACATGTTAGAACTGGTTTTGTGGTGGCCGATCACGTGTGTTGACAGAGCAGGGCGAAAGGCACGGGGCCCGTTGAGGAGAGGGAGAGATAATGGTGGAGGATGGCGAATGGAGCTTTCTCTGGGTACAGCGCATATGGCAATATCTTGACCCAGCGGGCCTAGGAGCTTGGACAATTGGCACTTCTCTGACCATTTACCTAATCTAATATTTTTACAGCGCAACAACATCTCACCCCTCCCCGGGCTCTCTCTCTCTCTCTCTCTCTCTCTCTCTCTCTCTCTCTCTCTCTCTCTCTCTCTCACACACACACACACACACACACACACACACACACACACACACACCAACACACACACACACACACACACACGCACAAGCCTCCATCTCACCTTAAGCCTTTCATGTTCTCCATGATAAGTCTTGCTTTTAGCCAGTAATATATGTACAAAAAGCTTCATCACCTCCATCCCCCATAAAAAAAACATCTAGTAAGTAAACATGTTTTTCAGATTTTTTTCCCCTTAGGGGTATTTAATCGAATACAGCCTTTAAAACTAGACATAACTATACTTATTTGCTGGTCCAAAAAATGGCCAGCAGTGGTGGTCAGATAAAAGATACATGTATAATGTCACCTGGAAAAGGTGCACTTTTTTTCCAATAGTTCATTCGAGCATTTGTATAGTTTGTTGTTTTTGTTGTTTCTGTTGTTGTTGTTAAGGTTGTTCCTACTGCTTTTAACTCTCACTGGCAGTTTGTTTGTTGGTCCTTTGTCCATGCTATCAAAGATGTGTTCTCCTCTTCCTTCTCAAAGTCATTCACTCCACAGTCGTGTGGGCTGGTTGGATCTG
Organism: Theodoxus fluviatilis; assembly: GCA_034096865.1. Lineage (NCBI taxonomy): Eukaryota > Metazoa > Mollusca > Gastropoda > Cycloneritida > Neritidae > Theodoxus > Theodoxus fluviatilis. Next base: position 36,186 of record JAWQFJ010017077.1, on the reverse strand, counting down.
AATACGACAGTCTCGGTCCCCCCCCCCCCCTCCGGTAGCATCTTTAGCCGCATAGGGCTGCCCCTGGCTGAGCTACTGAATCAAGCCCAGAGTCACGTTGCATGGACGCGAGGTCTTGCGAGGCGTAGGCCGGTGTCGACATATCTCCACATTTGATTGCCTTTACATATGCTTTCATCATGTCGACACATGTCGACAAAGGCCTGTTCCTCGCGTGTACGCAACACGCCCCAGCAGAGGTTCCAGCTTATGACGTAGGCCTCGAGCGGCTCTGGCCGCGCTGGCCGTATGTTACTCTCTTCAGGGACTGGAGGGCTCTCTCCTCCAGGTCTTTGTGACTAGATATCCTCCACGTGGCCCTAACTCCTCCATATAATAATCAGTCAAAGCAAACGACACCGGTGCTGTTATCAGTCGGCCTAAGATTCCCTGAAGGTAAGAGGAAATTGACCGTCATGAATGACCTCACAATCAAACAGTCATTCGCCCTCGAGCTGCCTGTACAGAAAGACCAGGATGACGTCAAGGTCGCCTTGCCCATGCTTCTCTTTGAAAAGCCTCTTCACCTTCGACGCTGAGGTGAACATTAGAGGGCGTCCAAGCGCTGGCGTGCTTTGTTTGGACCCTTTGATGGCATTTGAATGACTGCAGCAGGTGCTTTTATGCAAATCTCTTCTGCCTCGTCCTTTGTTCAGCGGCTTTACCATTCATTGCCCAGGTCATCAGCCCAACGTTAATTCTAGAACTTGTGAACCAACGCAATGACAAAGGGAACTCGTTTGCTCACCCAGGCAAAATGCGGAGGTGTGAGTGTGTGTGTGTGTGTGTGTGTATGTGTGTGTGTGTGTGCGCGCGTGTGTGTGAGTGTGTGTATGTGTGTGTACGTGTGTGAGTGTGTGTATGTGTGTGTGTGTGCGTGTGTGTGAGTGTGTGTGTGCATGCATGTGTGCGTGCATGCATGTGTGCGTGTGTGGATGCATGTGTGTGTGTTGATTCCTTTCACAACAACAGCATCCAGTCATTGCTTGGAAAGCACAGCCACGTCGTTTACTCTGCATGATCAGTGAAGCGTACTATGAGTAAACAAAACGTTCAGTAACGCGTCCCTGCACTCACTGAAGAGTTGAATGCAGCATTGGCAGCCCACTGCCTGCTCGATACCTGGAGACAGTGAGGGATGCTGTCT
>JAWQFJ010017077.1:0-30000 GCA_034096865.1 Theodoxus fluviatilis | reverse complement strand
GTCGTGCAGTCACGTTGCAGCGTCGTTGTTTGCTGTTGATGCTGCAGTCCGTCTTCGAGACAGCCAAACACCAACCCAGGTAAAACCCATTTAACAACTTTAAATAAGTGATACAGGTGTGTATGTTATGTGACATGTGCAGTGAAGTAGATGTTTATGCCATTTTAACACTTTTCGACCCAAGTAAATATAGGTAAACCAACCTCTGGCGCCCAAGTGAATTAGTAATTTTCAGTACTTTGACATAAAACGTGGGGTACCTCATAACAAAAGTTGTCAAAACAAAAATTTATTAATTTCAAGGTCGACACTGGTTCTTCACTCTCCTTACTTACTCCTGACCGGCTTTCATCAGAATATGACGGATCATACTCGTCCAATTCATTCTCCTTTGGATGCGCTAGATAACAAGCTGAGCTCATTTGCAGGCACTCGATGCAGAATTTATTTTTATTTAAGTACGTATTGTTTTACATCTACGTATTGAAACGAGCTGAACTCGTTTGCTGGACGCAATGTGTTAAAAGATGAAAAATACAATGTTTCTTCTTTTAATATTGTGAACATTTTGCTTTGTTATATTTTGCAGGTGCTTAATTGCTGGGTGGGTTGTTCCTCTAACGAAGGATGTCGTTTACGCAAAATGTGCTGACATTGACTTTACAAAGGCAGCAACAAAAAAACGACAGCTGGATGCCCTGATCGACGGAACACCAAGCCAGGTCAAAGCAAAAAGAAAACCAGCAGCTGTGCCAGAGACGACACCGGAGGAACTGCGCACTCTGTATGACTCTATTTCATTTGCAAAAACTGGATTCAAACCAGCAATCTTGTCGCTGGTCCCAGAATATGCTGCGGACTACGAGGCGGCCACACTCACGAAACTGCCCAAGTTCCTCAAGGATTTGGAGTAAATGCCGGAAAACACCGGAAAACACCTACGAAAACCATGAAAATGTCAATTCCAATCATTAGTTTTTGTTGTGCGAATTGATTTTCCCGGTATTTTGTTGTTGTTGTCGGTGCTGGACGATTCGCACCAATTGCGACATTCAGACCGCAGCCGCCACTCCGCCTGACTGACTTCGCACGCCCGGGGAGTTATGCTAAGATCCGGCCTCATTAATGTATCTGCGTTTTGTGACAAACGTCTTGCTCGGCGGTACTGTACTCCATGCACCTTAACGGTCTGCGTGATTCGGGTGTAATCTTAAGCTAAACGACGTTCCGAATGTGGGGCGAAGCGGTTTAGATAGTGAACAAACGCGTGTCCAAGTGCGAACTGTCTTGTCTGTCACCTCCTTTCTGTTGATCTGTTTGATCCAAAGTCGTCTTCTTTTTGCTGTCAATTCGCGAATTTGTGACCCATTGTTAGTAATCACTGTTGGAATCCTATGGTAGGACACAACATTCGTTCGTTTAGGCCTACTACTGTGGGAACAGCCATTCACACAGCAATCGTTCGTCATTGTGGAAATGAAAACTTCAAAACACGCGGCTGGCAGTGCATTCAGAGTAACGACCCTCCAGCAAACCCTCCAGGGGCGTGTACACAGAAAGTGATGACGCGAATCGGGAGAGGTCGATACACACACATATTCACACAAACAAACACACACTCTCAAACACACACACATACACACTCACTCTCTCTCTCTCTCTGTCTCTCTCTCTCTCTCTCGCTCTCACATACACACACACACACACACACACACACACACACACACACACACACACACACACACACACACAAACACACTCACACTCACACTTGCGCGCACACAAGAAAGTACACAGAGAAAAAGCCATGTATGGCCCAATTGATGTCATCAACGGAGTTCTCACATACACAGCGACATACTTAATTACACGCTGACACACCTATTGCCCGGAAGAAGCCGATTCTTACGACACAAAGGACAACTAGTCCAGTCAGATTCGGGTGAAAAATGGCCAAACCTTGAACAAATTGCTTTAAATGCAAACTCAACTGTTTTGGGTTGCTTAAGGGTGTGACTTTTACATCCCAAAAGTTTACCAAAGTATGATGGGGCAAACATTTATTTTTGGGCTCTGGAAAATGGCGACCGAACTGAAGTATGACGCAAACACAAATTTACCCTATTTTGCATTTATTACACAAAGTTACTAGAAATATGACGTATAGTGCTAATTCAAGCTTCCATTTGACATTTGCTAACTGAATATATGATAAATAAATCTAGATGTATTAAACATATGTCAAAAACGTGCATTTTCATTGATGATTTGATGTCTCTCAGGACATTTGACACGACGACAAAGCATAAAAATAAATGTAAATGAACAAAATACAAACAAACAGCATTCAATTCAATGCTCATATTGGTTTCAGACATGCATGCTTTTGAGAAAAGGTGAGGTGTTTCAATCTCTCTCTCTAAATCCCCACTTGTCCCCGTCCTCCACGAACCCCCCCCCCCCCCTTCTTCGCTCTTGTTCACCAAAAAATGAACCCTCATTTTTTTTCTAAACACGGTACATATACACTTTTCTGCAAACTTTTCAACTCAAAGGAAAGCCAATTTCTCACCAGTCTATAACATACCCATTCCCCTTTCATTGCTCTTCATCAATTTCATCGTCCTGCTCATAGTCTAGGTTCACGGGTGCAACGTTGACACAGGTTTCTCCTCGACAATGACCACATGCTGCTGTGCACACAAGGCCATGTTTCCGGCAAGTGCACCTCGTGGTTGAACAGTCAGTCTGACAGTTGCACCTGATGACCGTCAAGAGCTCCTCTGGAGCAGCAGGCAAATCAGTCAGCATAGGGAGTAGCATGCGATTGGCCACTTCCCAACCCCATTGACACGGATCCAGGGACGCATCATTCAGGTGCTTCCATGCCTGAACCTGGAAATAGACGCGGAAGCAATGGTGTGCGATTAACCCTTGTATGCGGCCAAGCGCCAGCATCGGGTTGGAATACTCCCCAGGGAGCGGAGTTGGTGCTGGTACCTGACTGTGTGCGTCTTAAATGTCTGTCACTATGTTTGTTGTGAGGTACCAGTGAGGATTGATGAAGATGCCCAGTGATCAGGGGGTAAAGTGTAAGCGGTTTGAGACCCTGACAAAGGGTGTAAGTCGCTATAAAAAACCACACCTTTACCTTTACCTTTTACTTGGCAGCAGATGATGATGGAGGCAGAGAACTTGGTTGGAAAGATTTGGTTGATGTGGCCACCTTCTGTACATATTTGACATATCTCAGATGATTGAGGCTGTCCTTTTCCTCACCTCCATACAGGAGCACAACCGCATTTTCCCCTGCTTCTTCTATCTCCTGATGAGTACTGGCTGCCATGAAAACATCAGCAATCTTCTGAAACAGTGTTGATTTCCTCAGGAGTTTCACAGGCAGAGATTTGCCAATGTTCATCATCCCGCTGGTAGTGTCGCAACCAGTGATCGCATGTGCAAAAAGTATTCTCCCGCATGTTTCTGTCCCAATTTTGGCCCTCGTTGCCTTGATGTCCCACAGTTTGGCCTTTTTCCCACTCGGCATGAAGTACACACCATGAAGATTGTCTGTAACGTGGTACAGGAGCAAGACAAGAAGATCAGTGTCTTCTCCTATGAGGACAGTGGTTGAACTTGCAGCAACGTCTAGAGTTGTCTTGACAATCAGGCAATCGGCGTCATCTTTTGCATGGTGGATCTGGAATCCCAATTTCATCAAAATTTTGCTCAGAAGATTGATGAACCGCTGCTTGTTGCTTGGATTGGCAAGAAATTTCTCCCGAGTGTCTTGAAGGATCATGTCACCGGTGAAATTTACCTGCACTGAGGTACCATGCCGTCTGACATGGGTGGCAGCTTTGGTTGTTTGTTGCGTGCTGTACCCATCAAACACAATGGTTGCTTTCTTGTACTTTCGTGCAACAAATTCTGCATACATCTCAGCCAGCTGGTTGTAAGTTGATCCCCTCCGCCATGGCAGCTTGTGGAGAAGTGAACCTCCATCAAGGACAAAATTAATGTTTTCATTTGGCAAAGTGGTGTCCTCTTTTGTAAATGACCAGAGATACTCTGCAAGTGTTGACTTTGATGCCAGTCGTGGTAGTCCACTGGCGTCAAACAAGGCACATGGAAGGTTGGTCATCTCATACTTGAACAAAGATGGTATGGTCTCTGGTGTGCTTTGTGCTATCTTCAACAGGCGTTGAAAGAGAAGAAGTGGATCGATAATGATGGGCTCATCATTGACTCTCACTGCCAATTTTGTAGCAAGAGTGACGGCCACATCTTTCTTTCTGATGACAACCTCAAGCACATTTTTTTCTGTCATGCCATCCAACATTTTCTTCCCGATATTCTTGGCATTATCAACATTGGCTGTGGCATCTGCAACCCGCCCACTTGCGATGCTTCTGAGGGAAGGGTCTGAGAGAAATGGACTTCTGTCTGTCAGGTACGAAACAAGTGTCTGTGTGTCCTTGTGGTCGCGGGCTTGTCTGGTTATACCGGTTTCTTTGTGCTGCTCCGAATTCGTGAATGTGATGCCTGAGAGTGTCTGCATTGCAGAGTTGACCTCAGCACAAGCAGGCATGGAAAGAAGCCAGACAAGACATTGTCTCTCTCCGAAACCCGTTCCCCGTGTAAGGCCTCCACTGGTCTTCAGACTTCTCATGAGGACTTGTTCGATGACAAGATCCTGCGACAACCCCGCCCAGTATCTCTCGCTTCTTCGGAACACGTGGTGCCCCTCTTGGTAGTCTTGATACACCTTTGGGTGGGTGTCTTTCAATGCCATCATCTGCTGGAGGTACAGTCTGGCAGATTTGGCGTAGTTGTGATGCCCTGCAGCTGCAAAAAAGGCAACATCTCAGCTACTGACTGTAGGTGCAAATTGAAGCGCCCAGTTCTTTCGGCCTTGATGGATTTCTTCAAAATGCCTACCATGTCTAGGTACTGAAACCAGAGGCTGCTTGTTCGACTTCTGGACAGACTTTCTTTGTGCTTCTCTAGACGTTTGTTGATCTTAGATATCACATCATGGTTAGCTGCTTCTTCGGCTGAGATGCCACCTGCCGCAAGTCGTTCAAGAAGGCAAACCGCAGCATCAAGGTCTTCGTGGCCAACCTGGCGCAAGGCTTCCATGTTTGAGGTGTCAATCTCCTCTGAGGATGCACAACCTGCTACTGATGTGTCCATCAATGTTGGCGAATCGTCTGATTCGTGACCCAGCAGCGCGTCATCAGCCTGATGATGAAGGAGGATCCAGGGCAGGTCGAAGGCTCCTGATGTCAGAATCGCACTAAGAGCCGCGTCCATGAGAAGATGTGCCCGCACAGCTCGTGAGTACGCCTTGCCGTTCAAGATATGCACCACAGCATTCTCTGCATATACAAGTTCCAAAGCCTCCTGTAACCCAGTACCCCCCATGAGATGGCCAATACACCCGAGAAAACTCATCTGTGTGTGGAAATTCCCCAACCTGAGGACCAATGACTGCAAGTGACTAGCACTATCAGCTGCACTTGACACAATGACCTGAGCTTTGAGATACAGCGGTTGATCGAAGGTGATCACCGGGGTCACTTTATATCTGAAAGCCTGTTCACTGACAAAACACAATGTGGAATATATACAAGTCATGTCACTGGAGCTCATGTCAATCATCGGCATAAAAAAGACCTCCGACTTTCCAGGGTAGACACCATCAGCATGTGCCTCCTGCATGAAACCATTCCAAACAGGTCGTGGTGATTTCAGCGGCCAAGAGATCCTCCACAGCGTGTCCATGTCTGAAGTTGGGTCATCGGCAGCAACATCCGGGACAGGCTGATACATCACTTTGGACAACCCGTTCCAATCCGACCTGGAACAGACAAACAATATACCAGGCGTATTTCATCTTAATAAAGAAATTGTAAGAAACGCTAACATTCGTTTTATGATAAGAAAGAACATGGGTAACATTCGCTAGAAGACAGAAGATCATCCCCAACCCCCAACCCCTCAGTTTGTTTGATGTTTTTATATCATAAATGTCTGCATTTTGTAAAGCGATTGGAGCTATGTATTAGAGTATGCGCTAGATAAATCTACTGTATTATTACTAGTAGTAGTAGCTTAGCGGTCGAGAAAGACACTTATCTTGTCCCAACTAAATCTATTTTTCACTGAATAAACGAGAGATACACTTTTTATTTATCTTACCTCAGACAAACTGCTTAGGTCGCTCTCTTCATCAGGAGTAGGAGCTTCGGCAGTTGCGAGGGGAGGCGTCGCCATTGTGTTGACGCAGTGCCGGAAATACTAGAGCACTCGTATGGTGCGCGGTCCGTGCCATTTAGTGCATGTTTCAGTTTGGGATTTCGTGCGACTTAAAAACATTCTTCGGAACACGTGGTGCCCCTCTTGGTAGTCTTGATACACCTTTGGGTGTGTGTCTTTCAATGCCATCATCTGCTGGAGATACAGTCTGGCAGATTTGGCGTAGTTGTGATGCCCTGCAGCTGCAAAAAAGGCAACATCTCAGCTACTGACTGTAGGTGCAAATTGAAGCGCCCAGTCGCCACGTTGGGGCGTTCTGAGCGGGGGTCCAAATCTGATTAAACACCGCCGCGCTCACCGAACGGCTGCGCTGCGGCGGGCAATTAGGCGGTGTCTGGCGAAATGGCCACCAGTTTGGGATTTCGTGCGACTTAAAAACATTGTTTTTATAAAACTTGGCCCCAAGCTACAATGGTAAACTTTATTGGAAAATATAATAGATACCATTAGAGTTCAAAATTAAAAAGTTCCAGCTTTAAAGCAAATTGTTCAAGGTCCAAAACCAATCTGACTGGACTAAACAGTTCCCTCCATTGATGGGTGTCACGCATTTTGCATAACTGTGACGCGGTAGTGACGTATCGATACGTCATCGACCCGTCAAAACACGTCATCGAGGAACGACTTGCATGGCACGAGGTGGCACAGCGATGGCCATGGAAGAGAAACAGCGCGAACGCAGCACGACAGTGCGTGATGACGGGGAGAAAAGGAATGACGTTCAAGATGAAACTGCAAAAAAATTAGATTTGAAAATTTACATAATGGTACTCAGTGTTGTCAGTCCAAAATGGCAAACTGAATGCCGCAAATATTAGTTGTAATCGACAGAAATATAAGAGAGTAAGACAATTAAATTTTTACGAGCATGTGCAGCCAAACCAGATTTTCATAGATCCACAACCATTTCGAGAACTACTTGACCACACCCTCCCTGTTAAGAATTGCATGAGCATGATCAAGGATTTTTGAGTGCAGCATACTATGAACAGGCCGAGGTTAGAGGAGTGTATTCAGGGGCGGACGAGGGGGGGGGTTACCGGAGTTACCGGACCCCACCCACCCCCCAACAGAAAAAAAATTAAAATAAAAAATACATATATATATATATATATATATATATATATATATATATATATATATATATATATATATATATATATATATATATATATATATAATATATATATATATATATATATATAATTTTTTCATCAAAATGCGCCAGATTAGGCCTTCTCTCGCCCCCCCCCCCCCCCCCCCCCCCCCCCCCCGCTTTGCTGTGCCGGCTGAGCACTTTGCGCGTTCACAGCTCCCACCCCCGTTCCTAAAAAAGTTTGGAAACACCCCCCAAAAAATGAACTGATCCGCCCCTGGTATTTATGCGTATCTAAATAGAGTGACCAAGCTTCCTTAGTGACCCAAGTGAAAAGTTCAGTCCACTCCGATTTGTTGGGTCCAACACAGCCAGTCCCTTTTCCCCTGTAGTACTCCGTCTACTCTCTTCCCCTATGCCTCGTGAACAATCTGCATTGTTCGCCTCGGGGTCAACCGGTGCATTCTACGTTCCTGACGTCAGCGGACGTGCGCTGCGGGGAGGAATTTAACTCGCTACAATCGTTTGACCTGCTCGACCCCTGTCATGTGGAGCAAATGCGGCAGCCCCTCCTCTTACTTGGCTCTTACCTGCATGAACCAAGCGCCCAACCATGAACTTTACCTTCAACGCAGAAAAAGAGGCTGGTTGCAGAAAATTAGGTGAACGCTTCGGAGTGTTTACGGTACGTCTCTGAAAGGTTACTGAGTGCAGACCGCTCCAGCGGGAAAAGTGTTGATCAGCTCGTGCGAGTGGACTGGAGTGTTTGGGGGAGACGCAGAGACGCAAGCACAAAGACGGTTCACGAGGCAAACGAGACACAGGTTGAGAGTGTTGTCTTCCACGCCCATTTTGTCCTTGACACGCACGCTTCTATTTTCGGATCGTGGTCCGCAACAGTGTCAGGAAATAACAAGATTTGCGGCTGAGTGCTTCGTGATTTTTCTGCGTAAACACGTCTGCAGCGATCTACGTGTTTGTCCTGTTTTAATTCACAAAGATTTTCACTTCCTTCATTTGTTGTATTTTTATATTAATTATTTTCCATTTAATTACCATATTTTCTCATTTACTCTCCTTATTCTGTCAAAGGTGTCTGGAGAAAGAAGAAAAATGACTAATTCAGTCGATAATCGTTCGTGGTAATGCCTTTCCACAAATTCAGCATTGAAATCACTGGAAACTTAAGGTTACATTGACATATGTTATCACGGTATACGTGCAAATATCATAAACTTTCCATTAAGGCATTGAAAGAAATTCAGGCAGGAAACGGAGGAAAGAAAATCTAATTGAAACAGATTTAAAAGACGAAAAGAAAGTTCGTGAAACTACATGAGACGGGCGGTCTTTATCGCTGTGTATTCCCGTCAAGACGCCGGAAGAACAGCATTATGACTCTAAACTATAAAATCATATCTAATGAAGGCGTCAGCACTAGTAGCGGACTCCATGTGCGCCATCCATCGTGCCATTTACAATGCACTGCAACACCCACGGGTGCTTCCTATATATAGGTGCTGGACGAAGTAAGCTGGGACTGGAGTGGGATGGGGCGAACAGGGGTAGGGTGAGATGGGGTGGGGTAGGATGGGGTGGGGTAGGATGGGGTGGGGTAGGATGGGGTGGGGTAGGATGGGTGGGGTAGGATGGGGTGGGGTGGAGTGGTGTGATGATGGGGTGGGTGATAATGGAGTGGGTGATGATGGGATGGGGTGGGTTGTAATGGGGTGGAGGATGATGGGGTTGAGTGGGGTAGGGTGGGATGAAGACGTTAGTTCACTGAGCTTCTAGATGTGATTACAAAAAGCTGCAACAAAAAAAATAATCTGCCCTTCATTCTCTCGTTATCAAGCTTGCTAAATGCATCGAGTCTCCAAATTCATTTTTTCTTGCTATTTTACCTCCGTTGTCAGCCTAACTTTCTTGATTTGGTCATATTTAATGATTAATACTCTCTCTTAACGTCTCGTTTTCGACCTTTGAGATAGATTTCTGCTTGTCTGTATGCCGCGTCTCGCTGTGTCGACATGTATACATATAAACCTGTCTATTTGTGTGTCTCTCTTCCTGACTCTGTATGGCCGCTTATATCTGCGTCTGCCCCTCTCTCAATGTCGCAACCTTCTCTCTCTCTCTCTCTCTCTCTCTCTCTCTCTCTCTCTCTGTGTGTGTGTGTGTTTGTGTATGTGTCTGTGTGTGCATAGATGTCTTCCTCTCTCTGTCTCTGTCTATTCCTCTGACGGTCAGTCCTTCCGTTCGTCAGTGTGTGTGTGTGTGTGTGTGTGTGTGTGTGTGTGTGTGTCTTCTCTCTCTCTTTCTCTCTCTCTCTCTCTCTCTCTCTCTCTCTCTCTCTCTCTTCTCTCTTTCTCTCTCGCCTCTCTCTCCCTCCCTCTCTCTCTCTCTCTCTCTCTCTCTCTATCTCTCTCTCTCTGGTTACACTGTAGCCAACACTTGCAGCGCACATGGTGGAGAGGTGCATGTCACAGCGAAAGGGTGTAACAAAACAAGGGTATTGTCTACAAAGAATGCTGCCTCTCTACCAAACAAACGGCCATGACTGGATTTCTCTACACAGGTCTGCACCCATGGGAAGGCACGTAGCTCCACCTTCACCTGTGGCCCGGCACCCCATGGAAAGATAAATAAGATGCTTTTCGCTTGCCATTTGCTCAGTGTTTATGTCTTCTACCTGCAGCTCTGTGCACATCACGTTCATGGATTCCGCAGAGGTGAACTTCCCTCCTCCCTCCTCCTTGTTTTTGTTTTGCGCAGCTCTGAATCCAATATTGGACAAGCGTCCCACATTTTCTTCCTGTTCCTGCCCTAGATTGTTCTTCCTTTCTTTATAACCATGCCCCCCCCCCCTCTCTCTCTCTCTCTGTGTGTCTCTGCATATCTCTCTGTCTCTGTCTCTCTCTCTCTCTCTCTCTCTCTCTCTGTCTCTGTGTCTCTCTGTGTCTCTCTGTGTCTCTGTCTCTCTGTCTGTCTGTCTGTCTGTCTGTCTCTCTGTCTGTCTGTCTGTGTCTGTCTGTCTGTCTGTCTGTTTCTCTCTCTCTCTCTCTCCCTCTCTGTGCCTCTCTCTCTCTCTTTCTCTCTCTCTCAGTGCCTCTCTCTCTCTTTCTCTCTCTCTCTCTGTGCCTCTCTCTCTCTTTCTCTCTCTCTCTCTCTCTCTCTCTCTCTCTCTCTCTCTCCATCAATAGCAGCGTCAGAGTTATCAAATACTGGTTAAAACTTTGTCGGATGAAAGTAGACAGGCTTCCCAAACAAGCTTTTCTAATGCTTTTGAACTCTCAAATTAAGAAAGAACGAAGCTGGACAGAGACTGTAAAGCTTTGCCTTTGTCGGCTGGGGTTTGGTTTTGCATGGTTAAATAGTGGAGTATAGGTGACGAAAAACGTTTTTTGTCACAACTTAAGCAGCGACTAAAAGATTGTTATCTTCAGGACTGGAATTCGAAGAATATCAGCAGCAATCGATACACTTGGTATTCATCCTTCAAGCATTCCTTAGGCCTTGAAGAGTATTTAAATATACTTGACATTAAAAAGTTCAGAGATGCCTTTATTCGCTTCAGGTTTGGAATAAATGATCTCAACAACAATAGAATATACAAGGGTATGGTAGATACAAAGTGCCCATGTTGCGATGAATGTGAAACTGAGCAACATTTTTGTTGAAGTGTCCTATTTATAAGGAATTAAGGGTAAAATATCTAGACATATTCTTGCCTCAGAAACAAAGTAGGAATGTGTGTCAATATTTGATGCAATGTAATGACAAAATGACTCGTTCATTGGCGATGCATATTTTTTATGCCTTTAAGTTGAGAGAACAAAAGATTAGAGAGTAGATGAGTATACTAAATTGTGATGGCTGTACAGGAACTTGAACACTTCTTGCTCATTGAAAGGATTGTGGTTTCGGATATCATAGCTGAAGTAGAATTGTTTATTGTATAATACCAACATTTCCTTGTAATGCAATGGGCCGATGGCCTCCAAATAAATCAAATCAAATCTCAAATCTCGAATATCTCTCTCTCTCTTTCTCTCTCTCTCTCTCTCTCTCTCTCTGAGTTGGGGTAAAGAAATGATCCGCAATGTCTTCCGTACGCGATTTGTAAGAGGCGAATAACCAGGGACATATTGACTTCTTTTTATTCTAACCAGCTTGTGTTTTTCGTGATTAATGGCTTCAAATAACCCACAAAGGCTGATAGGCCGTGATGCTCCATCCATCCATCCAACTCTCTCTCTCTCTCTCTCTCTCTCTCTCTCTTCCTCTCTCTGTCAATCACACATAAACACTTACACACACGCGCGCGCACACACACACACACACACACACACACACACACACACACACACATCACTCACTCCGTCCCTCCTCCCCATCCCTCATTTATCCTTCACTCTTCGCGTTTAACCACAGATCTTTGGTTTAACCACCCGACCCTCCACCTTCCCTCTTAAAAAAAGGGAAGGTAGGGGCCCTGTCTTGACCTCTGGGTCAAGGCGTCACGTGGCCTTGACGAGCGTGGGAAATCCCGCGACCGCGAAAGTCTGCCAATCTGCTACTCTGCTCGTGGCTTGCAGAAGCTTTTCCCCCCCTTTCCTTGCAGTGGGAGTTTCCATCCGGGTATTCTCCCAGAACAGACCGAGCTGCTGCCAGGAGCTGTTGCATGCTGGGAGAGTGTTTGTAAACAAAGACGCTGGCCTGATTTATTTGGATGTTTACCGTAGCGTTGGGGCCTTTGTGATGCAACACAACTAAAGCGTTGTTGAGCATCTCTCTGTGTTTACTGTGTGAAGATCTCTGACGTAACATTAGACACCCATTAAGCTTTTTAATAATTATTAGTTTATGTGTCATATAAAGAATAGTTTTTTAGCAACAACTGATGTTGTTGTAAATCGTCTTGTGCTGATGTGAGCATAGGGACCCGTGAATAGGTTAATAGGCCTACTCACGCAACATTTGGCATGGATGCACATCCACTCGCGCACATGCATGTTCTTGTCCTGATGTTGATGAGATTAAATGACAGCAGGATGTAGTAATGCCTCTTGGAATACCCTCCACATACCATACCGTCCCACACATTGTAGCTTTCCGTGCCATAACGACATTACATGACACAACACAACATGACAAGACACAACACAAATCAACGCAAAGCAATCCAACGCAACACAGCGATGATATAACATAACATAAGCAGAACAACATAACATAGAAATAACAAAATATTGCATAAGATGACACAACACAACACAACATACCACGGGACTGCATAGCAGAGCATAGCTTGGCATGGCATGGCATAGCATAGCATTGTGCATAGTAAAAGCATCACAAAGGGAGGGTGGCCGGGGTCGGACTGACAACAGTACCAAAAATACGTCGTGACAAAAGTTTCCGACTAAAATTGTATTTGTGCTTTTGTCACGACGTATTTTTAGTAAAAGCATGGCACAGCGTAGCATTACATGGCATAGCGTAGCATTACATGGCATAGCGTAGCATTACATGGCATAGCGTAGCATTACATGGCACAGCGTAGCATTACATGGCATAGCGTAGCATTACATGGCACAGCGTAGCATTACATGGCGCAGCGTAGCATTGTGCATAGTAATAGCATGGCACAGCGTAGCATTACATGGCATAGCGTAGCATTACATGGCACAGCGTAGCATTACATGGCACAGCGTAGCATTACATGGCATAGCGTAGCATTACATGGCATAGCGTAGCATTACATGGCACAGCGTAGCACTACATGGCATAGCGTAGCATTACATGGCACAGCGTAGCATTACATGGCACAGCGTAGCATTGTGCATAGTAATAGCATGGCACAGCGTAGCATTACATGGCATAGCGTTACACCACATAAAAGCACAGCACATCACATTACATCACATATATATGAGTGTGCGAGGACATAGATGTGCAATTCGTGTGAAGGTAAACGTGATGTGAGGCGATAAGCGGCCGGTAAGTACTGGACTGGATTGATAAATGGACAGATGAACAATTAATCGACAGACAGATATAAAGGCTACGCATCACGGTTCGTTTCTATTTCAGGTTGCATAAAAGCGCGCGCGCGCGAAAGAGAGAGAGAGAGAGAGAGAGAGAGAGAGAGAGAGAGAGAGAGAGAGAGAGAGAGAGAGACAGAGACAGAGACAGAGAGAGAGAGGCGAGAGAGAGAGAGAGAGAGAGAGAGAGAGAGAGAGAGAGAGAGAGAGAAAGGAAGGGCGAGAGAGAGGGAAGAGATAGCGATAACTAGCTGTTATACGATTCATTTACTTTGGATCACTGTTATCTTTACATCTCTTCTTGAATGAAGAAGACAAGTAAGATGCAGAGTTTATCATTACTGTATCGTCATTTGACGGTTAAAAAAACCCACTATAGATCTGTAGTATCGTTCTGGCGTCTAGTATACATGTATATAATTAGTTTTCAAATCTGACTGAAGAAGACATCATATAGGATCTTTGAAGGCATTTGAACAGGAAATGAATCTCATCGTTTGCTCTCAGGTTTTGGAAAGGACAAATTGGAGGAATAATATAACTATCACGTAACCTGTGGTACAATAAACCACTTATTTCTATATATTATTGAGAAGGTTGTTTGGGGGGGGGGGGGGGGAGAGAGAGAGAGAGAGAGAGAGAGAGAGAGAGAGAGAGAGAGAGAGAGAGAGAGAGAGAGAGAGAGAGAGAGAGAGAGAGAGGCTCAGGAGAAGAAGAAAAAACAAAACACAGAGATGTGAACCATGAACCCGTCACTCAACAGGGAGTGGGTCTGGAAAGCAGAAGAGCTGGGATCTGGTGTTCACAGCCACTCTGATGTGTGCAGTGATAAGGTGGGGAACACCCTCTGATGACAGCAGGCTCGGAGCTGGCTGGAGACCCCAGCTCGCTGCAGACTGGGGCCATCCATCAAGGGATCCATCTGACAGGTGCTGGACCCTGGAAAACAACGTACCCTTTTTTCACTACCGTCTCTATTCTTTAATTGGAGGCAAGCCGATTGTTTGGACACATGCTTCCCATGTAAGATCCTCAGGGTGATGCTTCCTTCCTGAGAACGCAGCCCTGAAGCTACAGGATGAATCTTTCCACTGGGATCCTTGTGCGTACCAGCTATCCCAGTTTTTTCCCAGCCCCCTGGTGCGAGAACGTACAGACGAGGGGAGAAAGGTATAGCGAGGTGCTAGGCAGAGCAACTGACCGTGATGCGCTCATCTCTTCCTGGATCTACAGCTAGTTATCGAACCTGACAGGGGAGAGCACCACCCCCTGCTGGATGACGTCATCCGAGCCTGAGGGGCGCTGTAGAAAACATCTGCCGTGCCTACCTGTCTGGTACTCTCTCTCTCTCTCTCTCTTCCGCATCTTATCTCGAAAAAGAAAGAACACTGAATGTTTAAGCTTTTGGGAATACTTTGTTTATGAGGTGTCAAATATAGTGTACCCAATAGATATACACTTGAACGTCTTTATTTTTCTCAATTATGCTGCCTTCCACTTAATTTGTGTAGCATGTGTCCTCTTGCTGATGACGTAACACATTATTCGCCAGCTCCAGATATAACCATTCAAACAAATCCCAAAGCAACGTATAATCGATAACTCACCATTGCGCAGGAAGAGTTCTATGGTCCTTCCTTCTAAAGTAAAATTAGTGTGCTTTGATTGCACCACGTCAAAAGCTTTTGCTGACTCCCACCATTGAAGCATTATATTGATGCCCAGCTTTTGTAGTCAACAACTGTCAACTGGCAAGCAGTGTTACATATATGTTGACTTTCATGTAAGACACATGACAAATATATTTTATTTTTCTAAATTTTCTTCTCAGTAATGCAGTGATAGCGGTGGGCGGTTGACTGAAGTTTAATTTCAGGTTCGGAAGTGTTGTTTGCATGATGCGTGTGGGAGTTTCTGACTTATCTTGTCCGTGATGTGTGGGCGACAAGACAATTTCCAAAGCAGACAGGATATTCCTGGCGTCAATTCCATGCCCTTTATGGTCTCACACTTCCTGCATGTTTTCACGAACACATAAATAAAATACCCCATTATTCTCAGTAAAACATATTTCACAAACAACTGAGCAATGAGATTAACATGCCAATGTCTTGGCCATCAATCCCAAATAAAATAGCGCGTGAAGCTATGAAGTTGACTTTTTTTAAAAACTGCAGACGATATCTGGGATATTGCACTTCAACTTAGCAAAAATCCGTCGAAATTATCATCTGTTCTGAAGATTTTATGTTTAGCAACGTACGTGTTTGCTAATAGCAATATTTCAGGGTGAAGAAAGTTCAGGAAAAACTCAACCTGCGGTGTTCGGGCCTCCACAATTCAGGTCTTGGCAAGTCATTAATTGCCGTGGAAGAAAACAGGTGTACATTTAACGATATCTTAAGGCTGCCTCATGTCCTTCAGCCAGCTTCACAACGGTGATCAGTGGCTTAATTTAAAGTAAATCTCCTTTCCGTGTGATGAGCAACAGCAACAACAACAAAATGAAATAAGATTTTTCAAATTCAGCATTCAACAAAGGCTTGAGAATTCAGGTTCAGCGAAATGCGTTCGAGCTAAATTGTGCGTTAATTCCTTGTGGGTAACCTTTGAGTCAGTGTTCTACTCTCAGAAACTCTCCCGTTTGTGTTAACTCATGGTATGACGCTTTAAATCAAGTGAGGGATTAAAGAAATACATTAAGAATAGATTTTGAACGGGAAGAGCTATTGGGATTTTGTTAGATAGAAACGCGGCCTCCGACACCTGAAAACATTGACTAGATATGAATTAAGGTTTGTTTTCTTATACTTCCCTTAGGTGCGGCCAAACTTGCCTTGAGAGTTCTAGGGGAAAAGCAAAACACCTCAAGACAGAAGTAGCGAGTCGGCGATAACACAACGGTGGTTAAGGATCCAGGAAAGTAGCCAGGGGTGACAGGAATCTGTCAGAACGTTCATCGTACATTCTCTCCGCTCGGCGGCCATCTTCTCTCCTCACTTCTGTAGCCCAGTTTACTGCCTTTTGTTTGTTGGCAAGCAGCTTATTTCCAGGCAAGACGAGGTTCAAAATGTCGCCGCATCATGCATGCATGTCTGAGCACGTTAGAGCGCAAGAGTTCCTGGAGAGAGCAAGCAGCCTGGTTATCAGCCTCTCATCCTCTGGCAGTCAGACAAGCAATCTCTGTAATTCCCCCAAAGTTTGTAGCTTCCTTCACAGGGAAAATAATTGCTTGACTGAAAACAAACAGTAGCGTATTTTAAAGAGACCAGGTTACAATTAAGACTATATTAAATCTCAGATGTGCTTTAGCCTGCATATTTGTGATATTCCTTTTGGAGATTTGAACACAAAAAGGGTGATCCCAAAAGGTTACTATCGATACTTCAGATTTTACTGCCATCGGAGGAGAGGCTGAAAGACAACACAGACACACGACCTGAACGTCTGCTGAAGAATTGTGACGAATACTGGCACTCATTCATTATGACATGATGACCACATGATGACAAAGACAACCACTCACTCCATACCGGTTATCATGAGAGCATTTGGACAGTACGAAGACCTGCTCTCAATCGTGAAAAGCAGAAAGCTGAAGTAGTACGGTCACGTGTCAAGAGGCAGTGGGCTGGCCAAGACCATCCTGCAAGGTACCGTACCAGGTGGGAGAAGGAGAAGCAAGCAGAGAAAGAGGTGGGAAGACACCATCAAAGAGTGAACAGGGTTGACCTTTGCTGACTCACAGCGAGCCACAGAGGATAGAGATCGATGAAGGAAGATTGTCCAAAAGTCATCCGTGGTACCTCAACAACCCATCTCAGGGTTAAGAGACTGAACTGAACTGAACTGGCACTCTCTGCATAGAGGAAAAGCAGTTTGTATCGGCCTCGGGCTGTGTTAAGCTGGGGAATGTCTCCGCTGGTACAGATGGTATGGCGGATGCCACTGTGGAACCAGTCAGCCTCCCTCTCTGAGGTTTTTGACATAGGGAGAAGCAAAGTGGTGGTGCTCCTTCATGTGGGCAGCAACCGGAGTGTAGTCCTGTGCCCTCTTAAAAAACACCTTCTTCTACGTGACTCTCAGTTATCTAAAGTAGGTATTATTATGTGCAGACTCTGCACCTGTTTGTGTGCTTACACTTATAATTTTTCACGTTCCAATAATTATCATGTCCATTCAAAAAATCCAAATTCATATGTTCTCCAAGCCTATTATCTTGCCCACGCAATCTGATGATGTACATTGTTATTACATGTAATTTCCAGCACATGTCAATAGCAACATCCCCCCCCCCCCAACCCCCAACCACAACCCTGTCAATTAGTGTTGTTAAAGTCTCAGAACATTGCATCCACTTGAAGAATTTTGGTGAAAATAGATATCTAAGTTTGTAATGGAGGCACTCGTGGTCATGCTGACATATAATCGCATTTTTTAAAAATATGTTAGTTAGCTTTCTATTTCCTGCGAGAGAGATTTCTGTGCAGCACAACAACTTTCCGGTGTAAGTACATGTAATAATGTAGATGCTTCCTTGGAGCAGTTCAGTGCATGACTAACCAGTTTGTCACTTGTAGTACATTTGATATGCACTGGAAAACTTACTTTCCAACAGGTTTCATTGTCTCATGACATGAAGAGACAAAACGTCCAAGTATTCATTGGATTAACCTGGTGAGTCGTGTGCTACTTTTAGTTTTCAACTTTAGGCGTATTCAACAGGTTTTTGTACTCAGCAGACTTTTCCTGTGAAATTCTAGTCGCTTGAAGCTTATTGCCATTGTTTCAGTCAGGGTTTTGAACAACGTTTTAAATTTTCAAAATTATGGAGAACAGGGTTTTGATAAAAACCAAATGGTATGTCTAAGAATACCACACTACTCTATTGTTGGTCTTTTTGAATAATATTTTTCTTCAGCTGACTCCTGATTTTTCCTTGGATAAACGTCAGTCTGCTAGGAATTTCACTCTATCTCTATTCTATGCCTTCCAGTGTAACACTTCATCCTCAAGAGCAATTTACATCGATTATGTCTTCGCTATTTGCGAGACTCTATTCCTCATCTCAACGACCTGAACAGGGGAACAATCACGTTCCCTCCTGTTGGACGCAGCAGGAATTAGTGAGAGTGACCTCAAGAGCCCACTTCACTGCCTGTGAGTGCTTACAGGTGAAAAGTGGCAACCTTTCTCGGCAGTCATTTAGTTGTGGAATAGAAACGAAAGTTCACACTTTTTCCACTGATGCTGGTCCTTGAATTAGCGTTAAGTATGACACTGGACCCTTTCAAACCAGTGCCTTCTGGAAGCTTTCACCAGTCCCAATTCCTGGCGACATGCCAAGTGGCGAGCAGGGCATCGGTGGCCATGACGGAAGGGAGAAGCCATGTGCACATGCGCGTTTTGACGGCATCCTGTGACGTCAGCAGCGAGAAGCCAGCTCCCCCTGGTGTTTGCTGTAACTGCAGCCCTCCAGGCACGCATGAGCAGCGCCCCTGAACGCCCTCTGTCGTTCCCAATGGGAGCGCGACCCCGTCTCTACCAGTCCTACACAGACCACTTTAACGGCTTGCAAATCTTAATGTAGCCAAAAAATTAATTCCCCCTCGCCGTGATGGAAAGCGGCAGGAGAAATCCGCCTCACAATGGGGGCACTGTGCGCTTGGAGGAGGTTTGTCAGATTAGAGTTATCTCCCTTTCAAATCGCTCTTTTACACCGGAGGGTATCGCGGACCTCATCAGGACGAGGGTAAATTTCACCCTGCGCCCCGGTGCAGAAACTGATGAATGTGACAGGTCCTGCTTGGACGTTTCCATCACTGTCGGAAGAAATTACAGCCCGAGAAACGCCAAATAGTCTCAGACAGTCACGCCCCTTGCGTATTTGGGGGAACTGTTATGAATACTGGAATGAAATGTTTTCCGACTGCCTCACCGCACTGTTTACGTGTATGAGCGATTCTTTATTACGTGTGAAATTATGGGTAATGAAGAAGAGAAAATGAACACGATAAAGACAGAGAAGAGAGGCATCCCTTGAAGGAGATTAAGCCCTAAATCGAAAAAGGATCAAATGGAACACAAAATCTTAATTCTAAAAAATATATTCCAAATGAGGTACATTCGGAGGATTAGAGGGAATTTATTTCCATAGGCCTTTTCGAAATTTGCTGGACAACAACAGGATCACCATTCATTGAAGCATCATCGGTTGAAATGGAGGATAAGCCGTCCAGAAATTAGTGAGAGTGACCTCAAGAGCCCAGTTTGTAGAACTTCACTGTCACATCCAACTTTGTCATGTCCAACTTTGTCTCATCCAACTTTGTCATGTCCAGCTTTGTCATGTCCAGCTTTGTCATGTCCAGCTTTGTCATGTCCAGCTTTGTCATGTCCAGCTTTGTCACATCCCAATTTGTCATGTCCAGCTTTATCACATCCCAATTTGTCATGTCCAGCTTTATCACATCCAACTTTGTCAGGCGGATTTCCCTCACGGTTTCCATCCTCATCCTGCCGGTTCGGAAGTTCGTCCAATAACGCCGCGAGAAAATGTTCACGTGCACGATAATATTTCTGAAGTTTTAGCCATTGGTTAATACCTTCTGCGTTTTCGTACAATCATGGATGGATGAATGAAGTTTTACTGCCTATCAGCCATAGTAGGCTATGTATGGACGTTGTACATGAAAATCACAAAATGTCACGATGTTCGTAGTTATTCGCCTATCACGAATCGCGCAGGGAGACGCCGTGGGTCTATTCCGACCCCCAACCCACAGAGGGCTTCGTTCAAGCACAGAATTAGAGGTGCGATCCAAGCAGTGATTCGGAAGATCCCAGCACTGGACACATCTTGGATTTCATTTCTTTCATTTGTTACTCCAAGGGATTACAACTTCTGTTACCTGTCCTAACCAGAAATTTATTCATCTCCTCCTTTGGATAAGAGTCCGCACGTTTGTCAGTACTCTTTCACACCCCTGACCAGAGGTCGACCCCAGCCCGTCCCCTTGTGGGTTGGGGGTAAGAAATGACCCACCGCGTCTCCCTTCGCATTTCGAAAGAGGCGAATAGCTAGGGAAACCGTCGCCTGGCTTGCTCTTATTCTAACCAACTCTAATGAATTGTTTAGTGAATATCCTTGAAAAGCCTACAAAGGATGATGGGCAGTAAAACTCCATCCACCTATCCACACCCACCCACGCCCCTCTCCCCCTCCCCTCCCCCACCTTGGAGCGCTCACCTGGCCTGAATGACTTGTGGACGGTGGGGGGTTTGTTATTAACTTTCCAACCCCCTGGCAAACACGCGTGGCCAAAGGGAGCCTTGACCACGAATGGCTCAGAACCCCTGCTGTTTAATGAGGAGTGTGATGAGGTTTCCAGGAAGCAGTGGCAGAGGGAGAGAGGAGGAGAGCGAGACGACTGTGGACATCTGTTCCTGCCGGAAATCCGAGTGGAGAGATGCGAGTTCCATGCAGTTTAGTGCTGCGCCATCCCGGCTTTGTGAGCCTTTCAGAATGGGACAACCTGCAGAGGAAATACGGGGTCCAATTTTCACGCTTCCCGATTTGCTTTATGGCTCGCTCCTCACACTTTTCGCCTCGTTGGGTTACCACAACAGCTGTCTGTCCACTCTTGCAGTGCGTCGCTCTATAAGGAAAACGTTGTGTTACCATAACAGCTGTCTGTTCACTCTTGCAGCGCGTTGCTCTATAAGGAAAACGTTGTGTTACCATAACAGCTGTCTGTCCACTCTTGCAGTGCGTCGCTCTATAAGGAAAACGTTGGGTTACCATAACAGCTGTCTGTCCACTCTTGCAGTGCGTCGCTCTATAAGAAAAACGTTGGGTTACCATAACAGCTGTCTGTCCACTCTTGCAGCGCGTCGCTCTATAAGGAAAAGGAAGATTTGGACGATACAGTCGAAAGATGAAGTAAAACCGCACTATCGTACTGTGGTATTCGTTCTCTTGGCAGATGTACAGGATCTGAATCTTCCATCCTTTCGAGAGTCCTTGTAATGGTATACACCATTCTACATACTTCTTGTAATGGTATACACCATTCTACATACTTCTTGTGATGGTATACACCATTCTACATGCTCCTTGTAATGGTATACACCATTCTACATACTCCTTGTAATGGTATACACCATTCTACATACTTCTTGTAATGGTATACACCATTCTACATACTTCTTGTAATGGTATACACCATTCTACATACTTCTTGTAATGTATACACCATTCTACATACTTCTTGTAATGGTATACACCATTCTACATACTTCTTGTAATGGTATACACCATTCTACATACTTCTTGTAATGGTATACACCATTCTACATACTTCTTGTAATGGTATACACCATTCTACATACTTCTTGTAATGGTATACACCATTCTACATACTTCTTATAATGACAAATCGACTTTATACCCGCAATCCTTCTTCTTCGACGGAGTTTATTGGGTACAGCGACTGAACTCTGTATCAACTCTGAGAGATATGCAAAATCCTCATGAAATTATACCCAGTCTACGTTAAGGCGACCTTGGTGTGTTATGACAAAGCATTAAATGCAAAGAACAATATATTAATTCATTCCACAATGCAATTTTCTTTAATAACGGACATTAGTCAATGCCAGGCTTGGAAAGTAATGGCAATTTTCTAACTCGGGAATGGTCTATTGGCCCTTGCTTTCAACACGGACCACTGGGGCCAACACAGCATCTTGCTATGCAGAGATTGGGGCTCAGGAGAGCATTTTCGTCTTACTGCACCAGCAGGGGGCCCGATGGCGACAGCGGCGCCAGCATCTGAAGCCAATTACCGGGATCGGGAGTCTGGGAACCACGCCGCCAGTCCTCTGGAAGGCGCCTGGGATGGCGTGCATCGCGTAAATAAAGTGACTCGGGGTTTACACCGCATTGACTCGCCTCGTAAAGTCACCACGGGGTGCCCAGAGGCCGGCCCTGGGCGTTCTGCTCTTATTTCTTACTGCGTCTCAACGTGTTTTCTGGCTCTCCCAGCAGGCACCGGTTTTCGCTACCTTCTCCCGTTACCCGCCACCCATGCGTGCCTTCTGCAGTGCCCCACAAGCCTGTCCAACGCTCCGCTGTTCACGCTCCACACCCACTCACCTACCCATCCCTTGCCTCTTTGTTTCCGTTATCACTCACTGACCCCTTATTCCGCAAATCCACTCTTGAGTCTACCAATCTGCCTGCCCACCTGTTTGCCAACTTACCTGCTTACCTACCCACCTACTTATCTCTCTATCCACCTACGGACGGACGGACATACCTGCCTGCCTGCCTGCCTCCCTACCTCCCTCCCTCCCTCCCTCCCTACCTACCTACCTACCTACCTCCCTCTCTCCCTCCCTCCCTCCCTCCCTCCCTCCCTACCTACCTACCTACCTGCCTACCTGCCTGCGTACCTACCTATCTGTCTAGCAGCCTGATTGCTTGCCTGCCTGCTTACCTTTCCATCTACTTGTCTACCTATTCATCTACTTATTTACCTACCCACCAACTTACCTATCTACCTACCTGATGAACCAACCCAACCACCCATCATGAAGTATGTCTGTCTGTCTGTCTGCCAGCCTGCCTACCTGACTGCCTGGTTACCTTCCTCTCAACTTGTTTCAATGCCCAAACATCCATCCATCCAACCATCCATCCACCCATCCATCCATCCATCCATCCATCCATCCATCCATCCATCCATCCATCCATCCATCCATCCATCCATTTATCCATCCTTTTCCCCTTTTTATTTATTCTAACTTCTCCTTTCTAACTCGACGTGTATCCTTTGGTGCACTGTTCTAGATGAAGCAAAGCCATTCGATCGTCTTTCTTTATCCCCACTGGGCCTCCTTGTTCGTCCCAATTCATCTTGGTTGATCTTACTTCCACGCAGATTGACTGCACTGCGATATACTTGTGGCCATCCACCACAAAATGAAACGAATGTTCGCTTTTCGAAATTCTGAACCATGCATGTGGTCGTAAAGAGGAGGCGTTTTCCTTACCAACGATGTAAGAAGCTTGAAAATGTGACCCCAAAAGTGCCAATGTTCTGAACTACTGAAAACAGGGACCCACCGGTATGACGTTTTGAGAACATGGATTTGAAAGTTTGGACAGTGTGTTTTGAGAACATGGATTTGAAAGTTTGGACAGTGTGTTTAAGGCAACGCGGTGTTGTCAGCATGTCGGCCATTTTGAATGTGACCAGCTGGACAGCTGCAGATGGAAAGGTCATAAAAACACGATGTTGTTCCATACACAAATGGACGTATGTTCCGACATCTACCAAAATCATTACTGACGTTCTATTTGGTCGTTATTGCGAAATGAGGCCAGATGACGTCCGTGTCATTTTGTGTGGGAGGGTCACATTTATTTTCTTCCAAAACGCTTTACGTCTGCCCCCATAGTGACGTTATGCGGGGCTGGATTTGCCTCACACTATAGCGTGTCGCCAGCTCTCCAGGACAGCTTAACCCACGATCATAGGCTGGGAATCCCGCTGGTGTTTTTTCACTGGCAACGACAAAATAATGAATGCACGAATGCACCCATGAACGATTGATCGAGTGACCAACAAAGGATAAAAGGCACGTGCATAAAAAGCGAATGGACGAACGAAAGATAATCTACAGACGGCCAGATGGACACACACACACACACACACACACACACACACACACACACACACACACACACACACACAGAGAGAGAGAGAGAGAGAAAAAGGACGCATGGACGGAAGCAAAGAGAGAATTAGAGACACGCTAAGGATGAAATTGTCGTTTTAGTAACACGAAAAAGAAGTAAAGGAAGAAAAGGTATCGCTAGGTAGGCCTTAACTTCTTTCTTTATGAGGCCAGATTGAAGCTGCGCACATGTATGTGTTTACTTTAAGAATTGTCATGTATACATTAGCATCATCTGTCAAAAAGTTTGTTTCTTGCACTAAAAACGCTTTTTTAAAAACAATCTCTAAATGGTGCTCATAGGAAAGATGGGATAGCACGTAGTTTGTTGGTTACCTTCAATTCCTTTTCTTTGATTCTTTTTTAAGATCAAAAATAGTTTGAAGTCAGTAGGAAAAAACAGGGTGGTCGGGTATCGGAACCACAACTATTCCCCCACCCCAAGTCTCAATGACAGATCGACGCAGATCGAGAGGGATGGATGTCCTTACAAAGTCAAGTCTCTAAATGAGCCAAAGGCGCTCATAGAAAAAGGCAAAGTGCAGAGGAAAGTGGGAACAAAGGAGATAAGGAAGGCATATGTGTGTGTGTGTGTGTGTGTGTGTGTGTGTTTGTGTGTGTGTTTGCGTGTGTGTGTGTGTTTGTGTGTGTGCTTGTGTGTGTGTTTGTGTGTGTGTGTGTGTGTGTGTGTGTGTGTGTGTGTGTGTGTGTGTGTGTTTGTGTGTGTGTGTGTGTGTGTGTGTGTGTGTGTGTGTGTGTGTGTGTGAACGAGCGAGCGAGAGAGAGACATAGACCGAGAGAGAGAGAGAGAAAGAGAGAGAGAGAGAGACAGAGACAGAGAGACGGAGAGAGACAGAGAGGAGACAGAGAGAGACATAGAGGAGAGAGAGAGACAGAGAGATAGAGAAAGCGAGAGAGAGAGAGAGAGAGACAGACAGACAGACAGACAGACAGACAGACAGACAGACAGACAGACAGACAGACAGACAGACAGACAGACAGACAGACAGACAGACAGACAGACAGACAGACAGACAGACTTTTACTTTGACTTTTTTTTGGTTCTAGGCCGATCGCCCTTTACAATAATAAGATCACAAACATAAATGTATGTTATGGACAATTAACAGCAGGATTATCATTATATGTCAACTGAAAGTTTTTCCTTCCGGGGTTTCAAAGCATAATGGACATACATAGCCACGTCTCTTGTTTGTCTCTCACGCGATGTTTCAAATTAGCTGTGAACCTGTACAGTATGCTCCTGTGTGCAGATATTGCCCAAGATATTTCATTCTGAAGTGTGAGTAAAAAGTACACTTCAACAGTAAATGGCCTTCATTTTCATCATCTATGCAAAAGAGGCACTTCTTGTCCTCCTTTATCTCATCATAACGATGTTTGTTATTTTTCAGATCGTTAATACCATATCTGATCCTTACAAACGAATCTTGAAATTTATCATTCGTAATGCTATTAATGTATTCTTCCTGTCCAGAGGTAGATTTGAAGGAAGATTACCAACGGTACTTATTACTGGTTGTGTTGTTAGTTTGTCATTCTTGAATGTTGCAATCCCTAAGTCTTAATTTAAATGCTCTAAGAACACCTTTTTCGTTACTTACACCACCAGTAAACCACACATTGGCAAACCCAAACTTGGACAGGCAGATTTCTATATTAGTTGCCCAGTTTTTAGTGATAGGTAAAGACGACTTAAGAAGTGAAAAATATGCTTGCTTTGGTAGTCTACTGTTCGGCATATTACATACATTAAGCCAACACTTCACAGCTCTCGTGCACCCTGAGATGGGCAGTGAATGACGACCTAGATCGCCGTACACAATGTGGTTAAGAGTTCGGCTGTGGAGACTTCGGATTTCTTACATGCGAAACAATGGGCTTTTTCTACAATATCAGTGTTATTCATGCCCCATCTTCAGAACCATAGAGCAAAAGTGACTGCACCTGAGAATCAAACATTTTAAAGAATACAGTTGTATGAAGGTTGTGTAAACGCCTCATGGTCTTCAGTATCTGAACAACTCTCTATTTCCCCTTAGTAGCAGGGTCAGTCAGATGAACACTTGAGGATAGCCTGGTAGAAAAAGTGTGACCTAACTACTTGTAGTTATTAACTACCTTCAATTTTCTGTCTCCCAAAGACCATCTTCCCCCATCGCTAAATGGCCTCCTTTCCGAAAGACCAACACCTTGGTTTTATCTGAGTTAACCTTTAGAACCAAGTAATGAGAGACCTAGACAAGATCGTTCAGCTGATTTTGTAGGCCGGCTGCAGCCGAAGAGAGCAGTGCATGCAATATCATCAGCAAACAGCAGAGAGAAAAATTCGGGCACGCCGAGAGAGAGAGAGAGAGAGAGAGAGAGAGAGAGAGAGAACGAACGAACGAACGAAAGGTTTATTGTTCAGGCCACCGGCCTATTACAATTGGATCCAAATTACTTAAACGAAAAACAAAACGTCAGGGGTCGGGTGGGTGGGGTGGAGTGGGATCAAGACTTCAACAACAAGTCTTGTTGCGCGAGTAGCGAGAGCGAACAAGTTCATCACTGTCCATCACGTCAATTACCTCCTCTTGGGGCGCCAGGGCTGCTGCCGACGACGGGGTGGATGGGTACCGGTCGTTCCTTCCTCTCGCCTAGCTGGTGGAGTAGCCGCACCGAGACGGCTGTGCTGTGTACCAGACGAGACACCTGCAGTCGAAGGGATCGGCGGCTGCGACGAAGCCTCGACGATTCCACGTTCGACACGTGGATCACTTGACACGGAAGTAGCGCAATCAACCGCCTTTGCCTCTGCCTTTTCCTCGCGTTGCCACTTGTCTCGGAACGGCTGCATCACCTTGTCCACGATTTGTTGTATTCTAGTGGAACGCTCTGACTCTTTTGGCGCTGTATTTCCACTGACCGCTGACGAGGCTGTGCTTTTTCGGTTTGAGGCTGATGTGTCGTCCGATGACCCACTTTCAGTGCTTGCACACTTCTCAGCATGCTTTTCATGTGCTTTGCTTGGGTTTGGCGAGTGTAGTGAAGTGGGCAAGGCGGACGACGAAACTGATAAGGTTTCTTGTGGAACGGACTCAGGACAAGCAGTGGAGGGACACAAACTGGACGAAGCTTGCTTACTAGCAAGGTCGGTGTTTCGGTAATTGTTGCGTCTCTGCTGGTCTCTGCGCAGCTGGGCGGGAGGTTTTCTTCTCCAGCAGTTTGTCGTTTGATTGGAGGAAGATGGCTGGCCAGCCTGGGACGTGAATCTGAGAACCACGACAGTAGCGTTCCTTTCACCAAATACTTTGAATGAGGACATGGTATCGCTGTCCAGAAGAGTGGAAAGCATGACCTCCAGTGCAGCTGGAACCCAGTTACTGGCATGTTTTACCTTTCACTTCAACCGGCGAGAATGTAGGAGAGCTACGTGAACGCGTCCTGCCACTGAGGTGAGCGCGCCGGAAGTGAGAGAGAGAGAGAAAGAGAGAGAGAGAGAGAGAGAGAGAGAGAGAGAGAGAGAGAGAGAGAGAGAGAGAGAGAGAGAGAGAGAGAGAGAGAGAGAGAACGAGAGAGAGAGAGAGAGAGAGAGAGGAGAGGGAGAGAGGAGAGAGAGAGAGAGAGAGAGGAGAGAGAGAGGGAGAGAGAGAGAGGGGAGAGAGAGAGAGAAAGAGAGAGAGAGAGAGAGAGAGAGAGAGAGAGAGAGAGAGAGAGAGAGAGAGAGAGAGAGAGAGAGAGAGAGAGAGAGAGATGCCCCGTCTGCATGAGAAAGGCTGGGGAACGGGAAAGAGGGTGGGGGTGAGGAATGTCGTCCTGGGGAATGCTGTATACGCAATGAGAGAAACAACATCACAGAAGACACGCACTAGGCCTATGGAAATGACAGTGATGAAGCAGCCTCGTGTTGCTGTACCTCTGCTGAAGCGTTTTGTCACTGGGACGTCACGTCCCTTACACCTTCCAGCAGCAATAACTCGTGCCGCATTGTCAGATCAGACAGGGCTGTGGTGATGCGCCGCGCATGCACAGCATGCGAAGGATGCAACGTATCGGAGGTAGTAGCGGTGGAGGAATTGGATGTAGGAATCAAAATAGCAGCGTAAGTTGTAGTAATTATGTGGGTGTAGAAGCAGCAGCACAGAAGGAATAGCACTGGTAGAAAATGTGATGATGGTGGTATATATTAATTGTGGTGGTGGTGGTGGTGGTAATAGTGGTAGTCATAGCAGTTGTAACAGCAGTAGTTACATACATATATACATACTCACATACATACATACATACATACATACATACATACATACATACATACATACATACATACATACATACATACATACATACATACATACATACATACATACATACATACATACATACATACATACATACATACATACATACATACATACATACATACATACATACATACATACATACATACATACATACATACATACATACATACATACATACATATACATACATACATACATCTACATACATACATACATACATACATACATACATACATACATACATACATACATACATACTCATACATACATACATACATACATACATACATACATCATAACGGCAGAACTTTTATTTCACCAAAGTGTTAACAATATCTATTACATGGTGGATAAATAACATACTACTCGAAATTATTAGAGCCGGTCAAGTATGAGCCCAACACGTCGATGCCACAAGGAGGGGACCCACAAGGTAAGGTAATATTAAACACCCCCCCCCCCCCCCCCCCCCCCCGACTACAACGTTTCTTGTTTCCCACCACTAACACTGAGGATGTGACGGAGGAGTGTCTTACTAGCGGCTGTTAGGCTCACTGACTCAAGGGAGATAATCGAGTTTGCAACGGCACATTTCGATGCATGGGATAGAAATATCAGCAGTGCATACAAATTCGCTAGACCACATTTTTACTATCTTAGTCTGTATATTCCCATGTATAACTTTACACTCAAAATAAAGGCATATGTTATGGCGATATCTGCCTCAGCATTTACCATTTCTTTGTTGCAACCATTGTCTGCATCTAATTTTCGATTTAATTTTCTGCCTTTGTTTTACTTGACCACACTCCTATGGCCCGGGGGAGTACATGTGTCATTTTACAAAGATTCGCCCGGTCCAGCCCCCTCCCCTCTCCCAATATCGAATCACACATATTCTCTGCATCTGGGATATCCTTGCAACATAGCAGTGTGAAATATATGAGATAGACGGATACAATTTTGAATTCGGATGAAACTACACTCCTTGCATGGCTGACACATCCGGAACTGGACATGTCAGTCTAGCAGCATGTTTTGCAGGTCAAGCAAGAGTAGTTTTGGTGAACATCAGGCATAGTGCTGTGCAAACGTCACTGTGCTGACAGATATGATTGCATTCCACACACACACACACACACCCACACAACACACACAAACACACACACACACTTTGTCTGTCTGACTTTACTGTTGACTTTCGTCTGACTTTCGTCTGTCTGTCTGTTCGGTCTGTCTGTCTGTCTGGTCCTGTCTGTCTGTCATGGTCTGTCTGTCTGTTCTTTCGGTCCGTCTGTCCCTCGTCTGTCTGTCTGCCTGTCCGCTTTGCCTCTCTCTCGCTCTCTCTCTCTCGGCTACTTCTTTCTTCGCTCTCATCCCTCTCCTCCCTGCTAGCTCTCGTCTCTCTCTCTTCTCTCCACACATCTCCCCTTCCCCCCATCTTCTGGTTGTGACAGCGGGCGGAATCTTAATCCACTTGGTCACTCAT
>JAWQFJ010017074.1:0-30900 GCA_034096865.1 Theodoxus fluviatilis | reverse complement strand
AGCAAGGGTAGGATAGAGCAATGTGGGAATAGCAGCAAGGGTAGGATAGAGCAATGTGGGAATAGCAGCAAGGGGCAGTGTGGGAATAGCAGCAAGGGTAGGATAGAGCAATGTGGGAATAGCAGCAAGCGTAGGATAGAGCAATGTGGGAATAGCAGCAAGGGTTGGATAGAGCAATGTGGGAATAGCAGCAAGGGTAGGATAGAGCAATGTGGGAATAGCAGCAAGGGTAGGATAGACAGGCATGAAAACAGCAAATGGAAAAAAAAGAGGAAACTTGGCCGGGGTCCAGGGGCCGCCTAGGCCCCGGTGGGGTGCAGGGGCAACGCAATGCTATTTATAAGTGCTGAGAAGGCATTTCCTAGCAATTCAAGTACAAATTCAGACAACAAGAGCAAATGTCAAAATCTGCTTATGAAAGGTGCTGAAAACTATAATTTATATTCTAAATTTTAAGACATTACTTCCTACATTACAAAATCAGCTGTCTGAATATTGGTTATATAAAAACATCCCTTGTGAAAAGTGCACCAGGAAGTTTTTTCAACAACTAGTACAGTACAAACACTTGTCAACATCATGCCAAAAATTTGAAGTTGTGTTACCTCCGCATCATTTAGTCATATCACTCCTGAAACTTGACATCTCACAAAGTCTACAACAAGTCCACTGTAGATCTCGATGACACCAGCAATGCCACTGTGAGATGTTCGCCCACGCTTGTGCCAGCTCCCATCGAACGAAACTGCAATATCTAGACGTCCTTCTGGAGTTGGCTGACTAATTTTCAACTGCAAGTACATCAGTCGAACCTGTTCAGCTGCCTCCTGAAGGTGCCTATCAGCAGCCCGATGAACTCCTGAATGCAGCGTCTTCTGGTAGAGCTGCCATGTCTTCAGATGCATGGGTGGGGGCATGTTCATGAGAGCGAAAAATCGTCTCAGTTGGGTGAACCCAATCCCAATGGAGGTGGCAGCAACGACGAGACGACGGTTGATGTCATAGCCATTGTGCAGAGTACCTGTCTTTGGTGAGGTCCTGACCGCCGTAATGGTGTTCCCACATGCTGAGCAGAACACTTTCAGCTTGCTCGCTGATCCAAACATCGCCGACTGATTTTTGGTCACTGTTAACGGCAGCTGGTCACAATCCAGGGTTCATACAGGTTATCGTCCACAAAAAGTAAGGACTTTTTAAGGACTTTTAAAGGACTTTTTAAAGGACATTTTACGAACTTTATAAAGAACAACTGAGGGATCTCTGACTCGCTTCTCCCTTTAAATACACACATACCCCACACTAAACACACATTTTTCTCTTACTCATGTCTATCTTAATCATCATTCTTTAAAAACAAAGTAAATTTAAGTCATTTATGACACATAAACATGTATAAAACATAGACCTATTTTAGTGATGGAGTTGATCTGTGTACTTTAACATACCTCCTTTTTATAACACATTATTGGGGTCCTCCATCCTCCTCTTTTTTCCCCTTCATTTTTTTAAAAATAAATATTTCATTTATTATTTACTCATTTCATTCTTTCCTATTTTAAACAAAAAAGTGATGTACGCCCCTAAAAAATAACAAATATATCAAATTAAAACAAGCAATAAAATAATTAATTAATAAATATATAAAAAAATAATAATAATCATAAATTAAACAATAATATCAGAATTAGTAATTATATATTGCAGTGCATAAATTATAATGTCTACAGCCTCTAACATCTAACATAGTAAATGTCGAAGTGCTGCTTCTTAAAAAGAACAAACTTCTTTGCTGAAAGGCAATGTCTATCACATGTGGCAATGAAAGAGTTAACCAGATTAAGAAATGATAAAGCAGTGTATTTTTTAAAAACAAAAATAAAAATAAAAACAGTTGCAGTAAACACATATAGGCCTATTAACAAAAATAGAAATTGTTAATTCAAAATAAAACTTACTCATATAGCTTCCAGTTCACGTTAGGGCCATCCATGGATAGCTGCAGAAGCTTGCGATGACCAAACTCGAGGATCACGGGCTCAAGGCGCTCATGAAGGTCAACTGCTGCCGCATGCCCCATGAATTCTGAACGAAGGTAGTTTGTCGCCACCACATTATTCTCCCACACCCTCACATGGATATCCAGCTGCTTTTGCTGCAGATCATCATTCAGGCTCTCGTCAAATAACAAGACGTAGGATGTCTCAGATTTCACTCTGTCCTTCAGTTCATTAAAGAAATGGCGAGCGATTCCAAATGTTGACAAGTATGACGACTTCCTTTCTCCACACTTGTAACTGGCTGCAATCTGGCTGTCAGGAAACATTGCTGCAAACACTTTGCCGTTGTCTTCACATGATTTATAGCTGTAGTGGCTGCTGACCGCTTTCAATGTCCAGATTATTTCAGCTTTGAAAGTATCTGTGCTGGAAAATGGCTGAGCAGAAGAAGGCCTGGTACTGACAGTAGAACTACTAGTCGCAGCATGGGTTACAGTTGAAGTTGAAGGCCCAGTCTTTTCGAGAAATGCGGACATGGGCACGGCAGGTCTTGAAGCTTTTACAAAACGTTCATGTTTTGCCCCCTTGTGGTGCGCCAGTACAGAAGAATGACCGCCAGCAGCAACATCAAAAGTTTTTTTGCACACTGAACAATAAGCTTTCCGGGTGTTTCCCTTTGGATCACGTTGCAGCCACTCTCTGAATTCGGCCGATTCCAACCACTTATCATTGAATAAACACCTTCCAGGCATCTTTCAGTTTCCAAAATGGCGCAAGTTTCACCGGCACAAGCCACCACCACTAACTAGCAAGAGGTAAATTTATCAGGGGAGGTCACTCCTGCATATAGGGGGTCAGAGTCGCTTCCCTTCTGCAAAAATGCTGGTAGCAGACGCTTTGTTGGCGACATCGAAATGAAAATGTCATTTTTTTCTCAGTTATTCTTAAACTAAAGTACTGCTTTGAAATTATTTCAAGGAAAATCCCATTTTCGAAGGACTTTTAAGCACCTTGCTAGTAAACTGATAGAAAACTTTAATTTCGAAGGACTTTTAAGGCCTTAAAAA
This sequence comes from Theodoxus fluviatilis, assembly GCA_034096865.1. Lineage (NCBI taxonomy): Eukaryota > Metazoa > Mollusca > Gastropoda > Cycloneritida > Neritidae > Theodoxus > Theodoxus fluviatilis. The sequence continues at coordinate 27,836 of JAWQFJ010017074.1, read as the reverse complement.
AGGGGTGTCAAAATCTAAGTACTTTTAAGGTTTTTCATGACCTGTACGAACCCTGCAATCTCGGCAGCGGAACACGGAGACGAGCTTGTTCATCATGCTCATGCTGACGATCACGTTCTCGTCATCACCTACTGGCTCTTTTGTCTCGCTCTCGAAACGACGAAGTTTCTTGGCACTGGTAGGGACAGATTCTGACGATGAGGAGGCGATTGCTTTCGCAACATCAGCTGCGCCAGAAGCAGATTCGATAAACGTGAGTGCGGAGGTTGCCGAATCACTACTAGCGAGAGGTGCATCTTCGGTCGAAGTAGAACTAGAAGCAAGCGCTGTCGATTCTCGAGCTCCGGAGTCAGGACATAAGTCGGTTCCCACTCCATGTCTTCGTTTCTGAGCGGACGATGAGGAGGCGAGCAACCTCGAAACAGCTGCGCCAGACGTAGTTTCGAACGACTCAAGTCAAGAGTGGTAGCTGCTGAATCGCCGCTCGCACGTGGTGCGGTGTCGATCGAAACAGAAGCGATCACTGTCGAATTCTCCGCTCCGGAGGCTGTTGACAAGTCTACCGTTGTCTTCCTTTTTTTCTTCGGCTTTTCCCCAAATTTATGCAGCGTAGCAAACTTCTTTGCATCCCTCCTCGGCATTCTTGCAATTGGTTGATTGATACTAAAGACGCCGTGCGTTCCTTATGTCGAAAAGAGCCGAAGCTAGTTTCGGCAACAGCCGGAACAGCCGACGAAGCTAGCTTCGGCTGTTTCCGTTCATCAATTCGGCCACGATCACGCTCTGCGCACGGGTTAAGCGACCAATCAGAGCAAAGGATAGACAGAGGCTTCTCTTTTGAAGCGTTTCATTGGTTCAGACTAGTTTCCGATTTCTGCTTCGTGTGCTTTTAAGCAGATTTGCACGATTGGCCGAGGCATCAAAATGGCTACCCATCAGCTGGTGCGGTTCAACCTAACCACCCCCCCCCCCCCTCCCCCTAAAAAATTTCTCAACGGATTTACACGAATCTCGAGAGTGACCAAATTGGTCATCAAATCCGAGGAAATCCTCGGATCCGCGGAAAATTTTCATCCCTGGGATAGAGCAATGTGGGAATAGCAGCAAGGGTAGGATAGAGCAATGTGGGAAGAGCAGCAAGGGTAGGATAGAGCAATGTGGGAATAGCAGCAAGGGTAGGGTAGAGCAATGTGGGAATAGCAGCAAGGGTAGGATAGAGCAATGTGGGAATAGCAGCAAGGGTAGGATAGAGCAATGTGGGAATAGCAGCAAGGGTAGGATAGAGCAATGTGGGAATAGCAGCAAGGGTAGGGTAATGTGGGAATAGCAGCAAGGGTAGGGTAGAGCAATGTGGGAATAGCAGCAAGGGTAGGATAGAGCAATGTGGGAAGAGCAGCAAGGGTAGGGTAGAGCAATGTGGGAATAGCAGCAAGGGTAGGGTAGAGCAATGTGGGAATAGCAGCAAGGGTAGGGTAGAGCAATGTGGGAATAGCAGCAAGGGTAGGATAGAGCAATGTGGGAATAGCACCAAGGGTAGGATAGAGCAATGTGGGAATAGCAGCAAGGGTAGGGTAGAGCAATGTGGGAATAGCAGCAAGGGTAGGGTAGAGCAATGTGGGAATAGCAGCAAGGGTACGATAGAGCAATGTGGGAATAGCAGCAAGGGTAGGATAGAGCAATGTGGGAATTGCAGCAAGGGTAGGATAGAGCAATGTGGGAATTGCAGCAAGGGTAGGATAGAGCAATGTGGGAATAGCAGCAAGGGTAGGGTAGAGCAATGTGGGAATAGCAGCAAGGGTAGGATAGAGCAATGTGGGAATAGCAGCAAGGGTAGGATAGAGCAATGTGGGAATGGCAGCAAGGGTAGGATAGAGCAATGTGGGAATAGCAGCAAGGGTAGGATAGAGCAATGTGGGAATAGCAGCAAGGGTAGGATAGAGCAATGTGGGAATAGCAGCAAGGGTAGGATAGAGCAATGTGGGAATAGCAGCAAGGGTAGGATAGAGCAATGTGGAACATCACACAGCAATCAAACGCGGTGGCTGCAAGTCAGCTTGAGAGGAGACAAGTGCTGCTGCTTCTGTCACATATCAGGGACGAGGCAGAGAGCAACTGCTTGAGGAATAATTGACTGTAGTGGGAAAGAGCGAGACAGAGGCAGACAGAAACTATGGATGAGGGGCATGCAGGGTTCGTACAGGTTTTTAGATACAAAATTCCATGACTTTTCCATGACTTTCCATGACCTTCAATAACATTTTCCATGACTTAACGTACTGTGATACATGACAGTTTTAAAGAGAAAAGTGTATGGCACACGATCAAACTCACGCACAATACACCCGTGGTAAAAAGTTATAATTCTTTTTATTATATTTTACAGCAGATTGATTCAAAAACTGACAAATGCAAGTTAACAAACAAATCATGACTGGACATTACTTTCATCTTTTTCAAATCTTTCTTAATTGTAACAAGAAGGGCAAAGCCCATACGACTCACATGGTTGACCTTGACCTTCATATGACCTTGACCTTCAGGTGACCTTCAAGGTCAAGGTCAAACAACTAAACCTACCAATGACATCATACACAAAGAAATGCTTTACACATTTTTCCTACAAAAATACATGTGACCTTGACCCAAGGTCAAGGTCATCCAAGGTCATGCAACACAAAGCTCTTAATTCAAGACATAGGAAGCTCAATGGTGCTTATTGGCACTTTCTACCATGAGATATAGTCACTTTTAGTGGTTCACTACCCCATTTTGGTCACATTTCATAAGGGTCAAAGTGACCTTGACCTTGATGATATGTGAACAAATGTGTCTCATGATGAAAGTATAACATGTGCCCCACATAATTATTAAGTTTGAAACAGTTATCTTCCATAGTTCAGGGTCAAGGTCACTTCAAAATATGTATACAATCCAACTTTGAAGAGCTCCTGTGACCTTGACCTTGAAGCAAGGTCAACCAAACTGGTATCAAAAGATAGGGCTTGCTTTGACCTATATACCACTTGTAGCTAAGGTCGCCATTCTCAATAACGTGGGAGAAAATTGGGAAAATGTGAAAAATGACTGTTTTTGAGACCACATTTATGGCTCCTGTGACCTTGACCTTGAAGCAAGGTCAAGTCACTATGTATGTTTTTTGAGGCCTTGTCATCATACACCATCATGCCACATTTGGTGTTGATAGACTTAATAGTCTCCGAGAAAAATCCAACGTTTAAGTTTTTTACGCCCGGACGGACGGACGGACGGACGCCGGGACGGACGGACGACACGGCTCAGTACATAGACTCACTTTTGCTTCGCATGTGAGTCAAAAATCCAGTAATTTGAAATGGAAAGTTCGCAATCTAGTGAGCATGGTTTTTTTGGTAACACTTCAGTTCTTAGTGTGAAGGAGCACGACAGTGTGTTCACATTCACACAGTCAGTATCAGGGATGAAGAGTGGGTAACCAAAAAAAGCCTGAACTTTTTTTCGGGTATGCAATATTGATTTGAAGCGGCGAAGCACAGGACTAGGAGGCAGGACTATCACTTACTTGCAAACCCCCCCCCCCCCCCAAAAAAAAAAAAAAAAAGTTAGCAAGCAAGCAAGCACAGACTGTCATTTCAATTTACAGCAAATTTTCATACAAGTACTCCTTAAAATGATGATACTTTTGTCCCAAATTGTCTGGTGCTTCAACGATGAACGCACGCTGAATGTGGTAATCGAGCACGCGTCTACACAACGCCATTGCGGTCCGATGTACACACAAACAGGTGAAAAATTTCCGTCCATTTTCTCCTTTCAAGCGCACAATCCGGGCGCTAGATAAAAAGTAGATTCATCGTACATTAACATCGAAAATAGCGTTGGAAAGGGGATATCTTGTAGAATCCGAGGGTATCTGTACGAAATTGATCAGAAAAGCGGGAGTGAGCAAATTTTAACAAAATGTCTGATGACGATCGACCTTTCATCCATAACTCGTCTTTCGATTTTCACCGGAAGTTCAAACATACACCGAACGAAAGAGCAATCTTTCCTCTAATGAGTTGTAAAGTTTCAACTTGATCCAATGAGAAACTTCCACGGACGAGTGTTTAGAAGAGACCAACCCGAGTCGCGAAATGCGAACTCCGTCGCAGGGTGTTTTTACGTAATCGGCTTGTATTTTCTCAGCGGAAATAAGACGGATTAACACAAAACTACACACACATGTTCTTGAAACCTTCATAAACAACTTACACTCTTGTTTTTATTCACAATATTTTGTGGATTGTCCACAATTAGCCATGAAAGTGAAGTGGTATTGCCGAGTGCATTTTGGCTAGTACTGTAGACGTAAGTAGCGCAAAGATTTGATACAAATTACCACGGAATCCTACCACTAGTTTAAAAAAAATAGACAACTCAGAAAGACTTTTAATCTTTCGTGTTACATTGGTATTTTGTGTTATTAATATGTGCGTTGACTCTCCCGATTTTAGCGGGAGACTCCCGATTTCAGACCCTATCTCCCGACCTCCCGCTAGCTTCGTAAATCTCCCGATTTTTTTTCCACCGATCTCCCGAAAATGAAAAATTTTGAAAGGTTTATTTCGTTTCCGAAGCATTTACATGACGATCCGAACTTTCTACCGCGCCACTGAAGGTCATTCCGCAGATCTGCAGTACAATTTTTTTGATTAGTTGAGTCAGGACCTTCGTCCAATCGAGAGCCAGTTTACAACCTGGAATAGCCGCCATTTTGCTTGACTGATCTCAATGAAGATGGCGTCCATTGAAAACTCAAAGAGAAAGACTCGCGAAACCGATTCTGAATCCGACAGTGAGCGTGACACAGAGGATGAGAAAAGAAAGTCCACTCTTGTCAGAAGCAGAAAGAGAGCTAAGTACAGCGCAAAGTGGAAGGCTGAGTGGAAATCGGAATTCCTGGCATTTCGCCCATCGTCGAAATCGAAATCACACGCGTTTTGCACGATCAGAGATGGGACTTATCAGCGTTTCAGCTGATTTCTGAGTTTTTTATTCCACTTTCAGCTGATTTTTATTCAATTTTTATGCAGTTTGTGACCTGGGATGGTACACATATCCAACCCTTATCGTGGTAAGCGCGACTAATTCAATTGCGCCGTTCATGGGCGAGTCGAAACTCCTCGCGTAGATCGACTCATTCTAGTAAACTAGAGATTTCGCCTACCATCAAAAGTCTACTGACTCGGGTTTACAGAATGAGATCGACTCTGACGCTGAGTAAATTGACTTTTGCAACTGGATTACTGTGTTGTACTTTAAATTCCATTGCAACTGGATTACTGCATGTACTCTCAAGTTTCATGCAATTGTGACCAGCCACAACAAAACCAGTGCTAAGTCGATTTTTGGACAAAATAGGGTTTTAATATTTTTGAATTCTGCATTCATTTCTGTTTGTTTTGATATAATAATGAACAGTGTGAGTTAATTAGAATAGGAGTTACAGGCATTTCAAGTTGGGTACTGAAGCAGCGGTCATTTTGAAAAAAACGGTCTCAGAAGATTTACCCTCTTCAGACATTAAACACCTTAGCAACGGTATTTCAAACTCCGTTTCAAAAAATAGCTGACCATATTTTTCTTCGACATCCACAGAGCGGGAACACTGAGAGAGCGGCCTTTCTAACGGTATATAACATGAAGGGGTTCTGCAAGGGTTTAGGTGTGTTTATTGCGGCTAAAATGAGGCAATTAACGCTAATTACAGGGAGCTTTTGAAACAATACATAACACAAAAGTCTTTATTTTACCATCAAAATATAATTCTTCAACATGTTTCCTTTACTGGCATGATAGTTTGAACCATGTAGAATCTATTTTTATCAAAAAGTGAAAATCACCCAGATTGACCCGCCCTGCCTTTTCTCAGACTTAGCGCAAAAGAGGACCGCGCGACTTAGCACTGGTTTTGTCGTGGCTGGTCACAATTAGATTACTGGGTGTACTTCCAAGTTTCATGCAAACTGGATCACTGGTTTGGATGAGACTGCTTGCCGCAATTGGACACACTGGTATACATGTGTGAATGTGCCTCCTACCTTCACCAGTGATTTGGTTGGGGTTTTTTTGCATGAAAGGGTATTCATGTATATAGCAATTTTCTGGATGTTTTTGTAGTATTGCTGGTTTGAGGTAAGTTTTTGAAAATGTTTGTGTAGTGTGTAATGCCTTCTTGTGTCTCATAATGACAAAAATCAGTAGAATTTTTCAGTTTTATTACAGACAAATTATCAAATCGTGAATGTAGGAGACAAACTTTACTGCAGACTGTTTTCATGTTGAATTTTCCACATATTGATGCTATTCAGTTCTACATTTGCAATAATTTGAGGAATATTGGTTAAGATGAAAGAGTATAGGTAATCAGAATTACTTCATTTTGCCTCTCTAATACCTGGATCATCGAATTTACATGGTAATTTAAAGAGTGCATTTTTGGTCAAAGAGAATGATACATTAGTATGCACAGATGATTAAACCAAACATCCAGTAGGGTTTATAGGGTATTTACCCACTATTGCATAGTGATTTACCTGTATTATTTCTCAAGGAGTGAAAAACCCACAAATGCTTACCATTTAAAATTTGACCGAAAAAAAATCCGGATTTGAATAAAGACTATAAACTGCACACCAAAATATTGTTCATTCAATTTCAAGCATTTTGTGTTATTACTTTATGTGTCTATCTGTAACAGTTCATCAGCAATCTCAAAGTTAATGAAAGGTGTGAATGTTTGCCTAATTTGCTCGTGTTTTAGCACCGCTGTAAGGGCTAAAAATAAATATCTCCCTCTTTTGATTGAAATCTCCCTATTTTTGAGTCCCCATCTCCCTATTTTGCACAATTTAAGGTAAACAGGTCTGATGGACAAGCAAATCCCGAAGGTTAGCGTTTCTTTTATAGCTGATGAGTGGTGGTGTACGGAAGATGGAAGATAATTCTTCGGTATTTTGAAGGAGGTGCCAGTGGCATCGCACGATAGAATGGACAGCGTGGGCGGCTGGATGGTACTGCAGGGTAAGAATAGGGCGATCAGAGGCGGTCGTTTTGCTTTGGGGTTGCAGGGCGTGTTTCCTAGGAATGTTGAGGACTTTCTGAAGGGCGTTGTGAAGGACCGAGAGTGGGTAATGGCGTCGATGAAAGAATTGAATCATATCAAGAGATTTGGCGTGGAAATCTCTGTCGTTAGAGCAGAGGCGGCATAGTCGGAGGAATTGTGATTAAGGGATACTGTTCAGAGTGGAGGGGTTGTGAAAAGAGTGATAGTCAAGGTAGGCATGGGTGTCTGTGGGTTTGTAGTGGATGGAGGTGTTGAGGTGGCCATGGGAAAGGGAAATGTGGATGTCCAGAAAAGTGACAGAGGTTTTTGAAATTTGGTACGTGAAAGAGATATCTGGATGAAAATCATTTATGGCTTCTATATAGTCTGTGATTTGGTCAAAGTCGAGCGAGGTGATCCCAAAGCAGTCATCAATGTATCTTCTGAAGAGTTCTGGATAAGGTTTTGTATACTGTAGTTTAAATTGATGTTCTAAATGGCCCATAAAGAGGCAAGCATAGGCAGGTCCCATCTTTGTTCCCATGGCCACCCCATTTACTTGGGAATAGATGGAGTTGTCGAAAGAGAAAGTGTTTAGAGTGAGAACAAGTTCAGCCAGGCGAAGCAAAGTAGATGTAGGGGGGTCCTGTTTGGGGCGTTGGTTCAGGAAAAAGGAAAGAGCGTTTAGACCATCGGTGTTGGGGATGCTGGTATATAGGGATACAACATCCAGTGTGAAAAGGTGGATGGGGACTGTCGTGGAGTTGTTGCTGAATTCTTCTATTAGGTGGAGAGCATGTGTAGTGTCTTTAACGAATGTGGGAAGTGACTGGACCAGGGGTTGTAGAATGGTGTCAAGGTAGGATGAGATCGATTCTGTGGGGCAGCTGCATGCAGAAACAATGGGTCGGCCTGGATTGTCTATTTTGTGGATTTTGGGAAGAAGGTAGAGGTGAGACTGGCGGGGTTGTTGTATGATTAATAGTTTTGCAGTAGTGGGTAACTGTTTGTCAGAGATTAACTGGTTGATTGTTTGTCTTATTGTTCTTTGGTCAATGATGATGGAAGGTTTGTCTAGAGGTTTGTAGTGTGAGGGGTTGTGGAGTTGTTTCTGAGCTTCTGCAATGTACAAGTCTCGCCGCCATACGACCACAGCACCGCCCTTATCTGCCGGTTTGATCACAGATAAATGAGGTGAAGCGTCATTAAGCAGCGCACATGTTTTATACAGCCATCTTGGATCCGAGTTTTTAGGAGTAACATCCCTTGACTAGGAGCGTCTATCTACAAGAGTAGGTCGTGATCCGCTATCTCCCCCCAAGTCAGAATGAATAAAGACTGATAATGAAGGGATGGATGTTGGACTAGTCAGTAATAAGATGGGTTAAGGGACAGTCATTGAGCCATTTTGGTGCACGAACAGTACGACCGGAGCGTCACGGCCAATCAGTTGAACGTTCTGGCGGGGCTCCTGATGAGGCAGCGGGGGTGGTGTTACTCTGTCCGCCAGTCTGCTAAGCGGCTGGGGTGTCATCGTGCAGCGGTTTGATCATTGGCGTGGTGATGCATTGCCCGCGGAGGTTCTGAGTTGGGCGAGTAGGTGAAGCCAGAGCGCCCTTGCGTACATCCGCCTTGGGCGCTGGCTGGGGTTTAGGGGGTGTTCAGGGCTCATGGCGTCTGGGGAGGGTTGGTCATGGTCCACACGGATGGGTGTTTGGGGAAGGTTGGTGGGAGTGTTGGACAAAGGAGGTAAGGTCGCATTGCCCTAAGTCCCACGCTGTGCTGGCCGCGGCGTGATCAGACCGGGTGCGGTGGGGGGAGTGGGCGCAGTGGAGAGGGGTGTGTCCATTGTGATGGTTCTTGTGGGAAGGGGGGGGGGATCACGGGTGAGTATTTCCGGAGGAACTTGCGGTTGCGTAGGGTGACTCTGCCTGAGCCATCAACTTTAATCACATATTGATCAAATTGGCGAACTTTGATCACCGTCCCGGTCTTGTCCCATTTCAGTGGGTGGGGTCCAACCTGATTTTGGATGTGGACGTAGTCGCCAACTTTGAGAGGTGGCAGTCGTTTTGTCCTTTCGGACCATCGCTCCCAGTTGCGCATGTGGCGGTTGCGGAGGGCAGACTCGTGCGGCCAGTGTTTCACGCCATGTGCGGTGTGGCTGGTAGTTTCCTGGGGGTATGGGGATGAAATCCCTGATTGGGTGGCCACAGATGCACATGGCGGGGGACAATTTGGTGTCACGGTCAGGGGTGTTCCTGTATTGTAGCATGGCCCGTTGAAAAGCGCCTGTATCAAGGTCACCAGTGGGTTGGGTGTTGTCGGTGATCAGTCGCTTGACGGTTTTGACGCCTACTTCTGCCCGGCAATTGCTGTGCGGGAAGGAGACTGATGACAGGCGATGGTGTACACCCCAGCGTTTCAAGAATTGTTGGGTTTCGTTGTAGATGAACTCAGGCCCGCCATCTGATGCTAGTTCCTCAGGGATTCCGTAGATCACAAATGTTCGGCATAGGCAGGTTATGAGCCTGGTTCCGCCAGCGTGTGATCTTTCGACAATGGGCCAGTTGGAGTATCGGTCAACAATGACCACATACTTGACCCCCTTGTAATGGAAGAAGTCAGCGTATATGTCTTGGAAGGAGTATTCCGGTGTTGATAGCGGTGTGGGCAGGGCACTGGGGTTGGAGGGTGCAATGCGGTTGCAGTGAGTGCAGTTGGTTCTGATGGCAATGATGTCAGGTGTGATTCCTGGCCAGAATACCGATGCTTCAGCCCTCAAGTTCATAGAGGTGACCCCTTGATGTGCAGCGTGGAGCGCGGCGAGGACTTCGGGACGAAGTGATGGTGGGATGACCACTCGCTCTTTGTAGAGTATTACCCCGTCGAATGTGAAGAGGTCCTCGCGGAATTGGAAGTACTTGGGGAAGTTCTTGGGGAAGTTCTTGAGAATGAGGTGAAGGTCTGCACAAGCCCCTCTGCTGAGGAAGAATTTCTCGGAGCAGTCCGTGATGTAGGTCATCTGTTTTGTTTCGAAAAATTTTCCGTGAGTATCCTTGGCTGTGATATGGAGTATTGTGGCGCTGAGGATGTTGATGCTTTTGTTGTCGGCGGCATGCATTTTCATTGTCACAGGGATGAGGTCAGACGGGGTGAGGCCGAGGCTGATGGACTTTGTTGGGGAGTTAAGTGTGAATCCGAGCGCTTTGTATCCCCTGTGTGAGACCTGGATTGTGAGGTCAACAAAAGGTTGAGGTTGCGAACTCTTTCTTATCCATGTTTGGGACAGGTTGTCGAATAGATGATGATCAATGGAGGTGGGTTTCCAGTTCCTTCTGCGAGAAGATGACATCACAGTGCACAGGGCGTCCAAGATGGCAGCTTCGCCGTTTTCTGTGGCAGGTGGTGGTAGGCGCCTTGATCTGTCTTTGCTGCGGCATACAGACTCATGGTGGTGGACTCTGTTGCACGCCTGACACCGATGGCCGTATGTCGGGCAGTCGGTCTTGCAGGTTCGGGCCAAGGAATGTGCACCATGGCCTGTTTTTCCACAATACGTGCAGAGTTATTTCATGTCGTTTTTTGGAGGCGAAACGTTTCTTCTTCTGATAGCTGCTGCTGCTTGCGGCCTCAACCGAGGCTGATGTGGCGTCGGTTGTGTGGGTATCCAGTAGGCGGGAGGCTGATCGTTTGCCAGCTTCTTTCGCTTCCACAAATCGGAGCGCGTCTTCCAGGCTCATATCCTGGTTCTCATGGCTAAGGAGGTCCAACTGGATGTTGGGGTCTGCTACGCCGCGGATGAGGGCATTGCGGAGTATGGCGGCGTTGTAGCTGACGTCCCGGTCGCAAGTCTCGGAAGGGCATTTGATTGTGAAGTTGCACACCCTGGCTTGACCAGCGAGGCGGGCCCCAAATGCTCGTACCGGTTCGTCGCGGTCTTGTCTCATGTTATGGAGTGTAACTCTGGCCACCATTGTGCTCTCTTGGTGTACGGCGAGTCTTCTGATGGCGGCCAAGATTTCATTTTTAGTCTTGCCCGTCAGGCTACCGCCCGCTGATCTAGTGAGGTCTTTTTGTAGAGGTTCGTCGCAGCATTCCAGGTGTTGCAAAGTTTTGTCGCGGCCTGTCACTTTTGTGGTGGCGACGTCGTCAGACCATCGGGACATGAAGTATTCCCATTCCTTGCTGGTGCCGGCGGCGGAGATGATTGGTCGCTTGACTCTGTCCATCTTCGCTGCTGTTGTGGGTCCCTGAGTGTGGGTAGTTCCGTGAGCGGTGAGGAGAGCAGGGACGATGATGGCGTCGAGGTCCTCTGTCACGTAGTCACAGTCAGGGATTGGGCAGGCGACGGCAGGCATGGTGTTATTGGCGCTTGGTCACGCTCAACCGACCGTGGTCATCGATAAGAACGCTGTCTCTTTGTTCAAATAAACTTTACTCAAACAATGACCACAGTTCTGCAATGATAAGGGAACTGAAGGATAGCTTAGTTACATAAAGCAGAACTTACAGATAAATGAGGTGAAGCGTTGTTACGCAGCGCACATGTTTTATACAGCCATCTTGGATCCAAGTTTTTAGGAGTAATGTCCCTTGACTAGGAGCGTCTATTTACAAGAGTAGGTCGTGATCCGCTAGAAGCTTTGTTCTCTCATGAATTATGTTCCTTTTCACCAAGAAGTAGGAGTCAAATTTACTCATGACTGTTTCAAAGTCTTTGTCATCTTCATCAACTTCTCTGGCATTTTCTCCCTCTCCAACGGTCTTCTTGCCGAACTTCAGTATCTCAAATATCTTCTCAGATTCCTCTCCCATCACATAAAGCAACGTGTCTCTTTGAGTTTCTGGCTCTTCCTTTGAGAGCTTACTTGCATTTCTGCAGCGACGAAACTGCTTGATCCAATGAGACCATTCTTCAGGCTTGAACAAGAAGAGTTCGGCGGTTGAAGGTTCTGCATCTTAATAGTTCTTTTGAAATTTTCGCAGATTTCCACGTGGCAGGTCGATGTGGCAGGTCAATGAGTCAATTTTGATCACTGCTGTTACAACCCAAGGGGGTTACAACATTGTTGTCTATTTTAGAGATAGACTAACTCTCAATAAAGACACGGAGGTGGAATGAATATCAAATTTTTATTGAAAACGGATTACCCGAATCTTCAGGCAAAACATGCAACATCAAACTAAAGTACTTCTTCATAAATTATCAGAATTTAAAAATGACCAGCCAGTATCAATTATTAATTAAAGCCCTATAATTGTTCATCTTCATAAATAAAAGCCCAATAATTGTTCATCTTCATTACGACGAAAAAGGAGAGAGTTCAATGATGTTGGTACGCAGAGTTCTTAGCATCAGAGAGAGTTCATTCTTTGTCAAAGTTCATCCGATGTTTATGAAACACAGGGGGACAGAGGGAGAAACAGGTTTCATTTCTACTCATCACTGGTTCTGTAGCCTTGGGCAGGAGATCTTCGGGACCAAGAGGGAGAGACCACGGTGTTGTTCATTCTGGTGGCAAGGAGGTTTTCTCTCCCTCCACCGCTTCCATGGAAACACCACCACCAACCGTCCAGGCAACGGAAGGTAGTCGAGCATGTCCGTTTCTCACCAGGGCCTCTCCCCAGGTCCTTCGGATGAGACCTTTATAAACCGAGGCCTAGTGTGCGATACGCATTCACAAAACATCAAAATCGCGCACTATAAAGATCCTGACACTCATGTCCTCGAAGGGTGAGTGCCGGTCACAGATAAAATACCCAGCACGCAAAAATAGTGCAGCAGTTTCACCAGCATGTTGGTGTTGGCTGCCTTAAAACCTAAGAAGAAGAAGAAGAAGGAGTGGTACCGACTGACTAGCGGTCAGCCATGTGTAGAAAGCGTTCAGCCTCCTCTGACCACGTCAACAATCCTCGGTGCACCAAGGGGTCATGAGACCAAGCCCCCAGGAAACAGGGAATCTCTCGAAGTTGTCTTTCAACTTCCCAATCTGGCCCGAGACCAAAAATTCTCCCCTCCAAAGTTCTTCCACTCCCCGAAATCCCCTCCCGAATGACGTCATTCCGTGAAATGACGTATGACGTACACCAAGAGGGCCTGATTGTTTCTCCAGTCCCAAAATTTACCAAGTGTCCCACTCCCAGGTGGTCAGCCATCACTTATCACACTGCTGACCAAAATGACTTGTCACTTCTGACATCATAATCAGGATAGACAAGTGGACGAACTGACGACTTTCACCCATTAGGACATACAACTGTAGGTTCCCATTTCAACATTTATTCTTCAGATAAATGCAAGTCAAGTCCACGTTAGAACATGGCTGAGTCAATGACTGAAGAGCCCGGATCTTACATATATCAAGGGAAGTAATCAGACAATGCGGAACAGTCATGAAGGGGTTGTCTCTTAGATTACATTTCCAAACAATTAAAACAATGTCACTTGTGTTCTGGAAATAAATGAGAACGATATCACTTGTGTTCTCTAAGTAAATGAAAACACTGTATTGTCCTGGAATGAAACAGAAATGTCACAAAATTATTTCTCAAGAATAAAGTCCTTCATTCTTGACGGCAGTCTGACCTCGTGGTCAGACCGTGTTCGGAGGGCGGCGTTACCCCTCAGTGGTGTCTCTCGCGCCGGTGTTGCCGGTTGGCTTAGGCTGGTTGCTGAAGATGCCCTGGCTGGGTTTCCCTGCTTAGGCGATGCTGATGCAGTCGGAGGTGGACTGGGGGTCTTTTGGACCTCAGGATGCTGGGTCTCGGGGACTGCCACAGGAACATCAGCTTCCATTGCCGTTTTGGATGATGGCAACACTTTCTTCAGGTGCACTCTGTTGGGGCGATAGAGGGCATCACCAGAATCGACTTCTTATTACCTCTCATCCAGTCTCTTTGTGATAGTACCACTTGCCCACTCTTTGTTGCCGAGAGTGAAAGGTTTCAGCCTCACATTGTCGCCTTCTTCAAGTGGGGGAAGATCCTTGGCGTGGTTGTTATAGTACCTTGCACTCAGTCATTGTTGGTTTGCAAGCTTCCCTTGGTGCTTGTGGATCTTGACTGCTCTGGGTTTGAGAACGTTTTCAGTCATCGGCACCAGCGTCCTCGTCTTTCGATTCAGAAACAGCTGTGCTGGGCTGGCGCCAGTGTGATTGGATGTGTTTCTGTGATTCAGCATCTCAAGGAACTGATCCTTGTTTCTTCTCAGGAGGGTCTTTGCAGTTTTTACTGCCGATTCAGCTTTTCTGTTTGACTTTGGATGGTAGGGACTGCTGGTATGGTGTTTAAAGTCATAGCTTCTGGCGAAGGTGGCAAATTCTTCTGATGAATATTGGGAGCCATTGTCACTGATGACAGTAGAAGGAATGCCGTATCTGTCAAAGTGGTGTCGCAGTTTGTGAATGACTGTCGTTGCTGTCGTCTTCTTGAGTCGATCCAGCTCGAAGAAGTTGCTGAAGTAGTCCGCGGTCACCAGATAATCCTTGCCGTCGAGTTGAAATACGTCTATACCTATCTTTTCCCACTGTCTTCTGGGTATTTCATGGCTCATCAGGGTTTCTCTCTGCTGGGCGGGCTGAAAACTTTGGCAAAGAACGCAAGTAGAGATGTACTCTCTTATCTCAACGGTCATTCCAGGCCAGAAGATGATTCACGAGTGCGCTTCAGACATCCTTCGATGCCCGTGTGTGTGGAGTGTAAAGCCATTTTCATCTTTGGACACAGGGAAAGGGGGACCACTACTCGTTCACCCTTGAACAGTAGGCCATCTTGTACTGACATTTCTTCTCTGAAGCTGTAGTATGGGGTCAGTTCAGCGGGCAGCTGATGCTTCTCATCGGGCCAGCCTTGCACGATGACTGCTTTGAGTTTCTACAGCGTTTCGTCTTTCTCCGTTGCCTCTTTCAGTTGTGAGAGTCTCTCATCTCCGACTGACAGGAAGCTGACCATGTTCACACACTCAAACTCCCCTTGAGTATTCTCTGATGAACTCAGGTAAGCCCTTGAGAGAGAGTGTCCGCCAGGTACATTTCTTTTTCTTTCTTGTAGGTCACTGTGATGTCATAGTCTTGGATTCTGAGCATCATTCCTTGGAGGCGGCGAGGGGCTGCAGACAGAGATTTGCTCAGGATTGCTTCAAGGGGTTTGTGGTCACTCTCTATGTTGGTGTGTCAACCAAACGTGTACTGGTGGAACTTATCCAGTGCGAACACGATCGCGAGCAGTTCTTTTTCAATTTGAGCGTACCGTGTCTCTGTGTCTGCCAGAGAGCGGCTGGCGTAAGCGATGGGTTTGCCCTTTTGCATCAGTTCGGCACCAAGACCGCTCTGGCTTGAGTCACACTGTATCGTCAGTTCCTCAGCTGGGTTGTAGAACGCCAGCTCAGGTGCTTCAGTCACCATCTTCTTCACAGTGGCGAAGGCAGCGTCGTGCTTTGGTGCCCACGCCCATTCGACATCAATACATGTCAGCTGACGGATAGGCTTGAGTTTCTCTGAGAGTTTCGGCAGAAAGTTGGAGAGGTAGTTGATGAATCCACAAAGACGTCGCACGTCTTCAACATTTTCAGGTTTTCTCATCTCGAGGACGGCTCTCACCTTTTCAGGGTCAATCCTCAAGCCCTCACTGGTGACTCTGTGCCCAAGAAACGTAATCTCATTCTTCTTAATCTCAGCCTTTTCCTTGTTGAATTTTATGCCTACATGACGGCATCTTTTCAGCAGGGCAGTGAGGTTCTTGTCATGGTCAACAATAGCAGTATCTGTAGTGGAGCCGGAGCCGTAGACGATGATATCGTCGGACACGCCAATGACGCCATTAAGGCCATCGAGAGCGACGTTGAGACATTTCTGGAACAGCTCACTGCTCACAGAGGTGCCAAAAGGGAGTCTCTTCCACCTGTACCTGCCATGTGGGGTCTGGAAGGTCGTCAGCAGTCTTGATTCTTCGTCTAGATGCACATGGCAGGAGGCATTTGTCAGACCAGCTTCGAGAATACCTTGGCGTTTGTCAGCTTTGGCAGAATGTCCTCCATCACAGGAAGAGGATATCGCTCTCGCTTCAGAGCTTTATTTAAAGGTCGAGGGTCAATGCAAATTCTGATGTTGCCAGACTTTTTGGTTGCAACCACCATCCTGCTAATCCAATCTGTCGGTTGGTCGACGGGTTCGATCACATCTCTCAATCTCTGTCAACCAGGCGATTCAGCTCTGCCTTCACCCTATCTTCCATGGCCAGAGGCACGCGCCCGCTCGATGATGTGACCGGTATGATGGTAGGGTCGTCTTGGAGGTGGACAACACCAGGAACACTGCCTTGACCATCAGGACCGATAGTGTGAAGAAAAAGTGCCTTACTTTATGCATCATCCCCTTCTGCGTTGATGCGAGCCACAATGCAGTAATTGTTCCACATTTGCCTGAAAAGTTTCCACTCCTCAGCACCTTTCTTCACGTTTAGAGGGGATGGAGGGTGAACACGTGGCGTGTTTCTTGGTTGTGGTGGATCGCCCATCATTAGCACAGGAAATGGAGAGAAGGGATGAATTTACAGTACCTTGGGTTCTCTTGAACTCACACCGCTGCCACCATGTTGTGTTTTGCGTTATAGAAAGATAAGCAGGCTAGTACTGCAGTTCATAAAGTCAGTCCGACGGCTAAAACTGACATTGGTGCGTCCAACGTTTATTAGTCTCATCAGTAGTCAAGATCGTATAAAGGGGGATAACTCTAAATAAAACAACGCTTTCCTAGAAGGTTACTGCACCTTCTCTGCCACACGGCAAGCGATCCTAGGGCCGCACTGATGCTTAGGTACCACGCAAGCCACTTCGACATGTAGTGAGGGATTCCTAACAGTTGCAGACCCGGCACCACCCACTGATGGACGGTGCCCAGGCTGCCTACCACTACGGATATCACTAGGCATCGATATCCCAGCTCCTTGATTTCGCGACACAGCCCGATATACTTTTGAACTTTCTTGTCATAGCATGTGTCGATAAAAGCGTCGAAAGGCACCGCAATTTCTGCAAGGAGCACTTCACAGTCCTCGTCGTTGATGATCATAATGTCCGGTCTTGTTGCTGTGGTTCGGAAAGCAGTATTGTTGGATTGAAACAATTGCGGTGACAGCACACTGTTCTTGATTACTCTGCAGGATTCTGTCCGAGGCAGTTTCTTGCAGATTAAGGCCAGACATGGCAGCTAATGTTGGACCAAGTTTGCTGTCACTTGTTTTGTATCTCTTTTTAGTGAACAAATGTATACTGATGTAGGAACTAAAAAATGATAATGCCTGATAATATATGTCATCAGTTTCCATGGCAACGATCCAAAATGGCCGCCAAACAAAAAACATCAAAAGTCTATAACTTCTATTCTATCAAACTGATTCCAATTTTGTTTCTTGCAATTGGTTTAATTCCTCAATGGTCACATATTTACGTTGTTTCAATGCATTTGGATGGTTATGGATTTTTATTTATTTATTTTTATAAAAAGGCCTACACGGGTGTGTGTTTTAACCGCCTGATTATGATTTATGAAGAAACTACATGGTTTAAGTCAATGAGCAAACGTAATTATCTTCAAAAATATCCAAACTAGCAGAGTGCCAAAGTAGAAGTATTTATCTTCAAAACTTACTGAGCCTTAGGGATTTGAAGACACCAAGACGCACACAAAGCACACATGCAGACAGCAAAATCCAGTGTGATTTTTCACAAGTATACATATGCAGCACACAGAAGTAAAAATATTCCATTTGAAGTCACATTGATGAAATATATTTCACCTAATAATATATACGTTATTGCTGAGAGCAACCGGCGAACTCGAAGTTCGACTCGAAGCCGATATTCGTAACACTGACTCATTCAACCCTTCAGTCTTGGCCTTTTTAGCAGCAGCTGCTTGCTTTGCTTGCAGGCGACGCTTTTTGACTCACATGCGAAGCAAAAGTGAGTCTATGTACTCACCCGTGTCGTCCGTCCGGGCGTCCGTGAAAAACTTTAACGTTGCATTTTTCTCGGAGACTATTAAGTCTATCAACACCCAATTTGGCATGATGGTGTATGATGACAAGGCCTCAAAAAACACACACAGTGACTTGACCTTGCTTCAAGGTCAAGGTCGCAGGGGCCATAAATGTTGTCTAAAAACCAGCCATTTTTCACATTTTCCCAATTTTCTCTGAAGTTTTTGAGATTGGATACCTGACCTATATATGGTGTATAGGGCAAAGTAATCCCTATCTTTTGATACCAGTTTGATTGACCTTGCTTTAAGGTCAAGGTCACAGGAGCTCTTTAAAGTTGGATTGTATACATATTTTGAAGTGACCTTGACCCTGAACTATGGAAGATAACTCTTCCAAACTTCATAACATTGTAGTACACATGTTATACTTTCATCATGAGACACATTTGGTCACATATCATCAAGGTCAAGGTCACTTTGACCCTTATGAAATGTGACCAAAATGGGGTAGTGAACCACTAAAAGTGACCATATCTCATGGTAGAAAGTGCCAATAAGCACCATTGTGCTTCCTATGTCTTGAATTAACAGCTTTGTGTTGCATGACCTTGGATGACCTTGACCTTGGGTCAAGGTCACATGTATTTTGGTAGGGAAAATGTGTAAAGCAGTTCTTAGTGTATGATGTCATTGGTAGGTTTAGTTGTTTGACCTTGACCTTGAAGGACACCTGAAGGTCAAGGTCATGTAAAGGTCAAGGTCATGTAAAGGTCAAGGTCAAACATGTGAGTCGTATGGGCTTTGCCCTTCTTGTGTTTCTGTGGACGAGGCATTTTCTTTGCTCAACACAATTGTAACAGTAATCAATTTCGAGAAATAGCCTTGAAATATGATGAACAGTCAAAAGTCGCATGGAACAATGCAGCCATATTGTTTACAACCGCGGTGCATTGTGGGCAGGCCGAGTGAATCGACGAGGTGTTTGCTGTGCTCTGATTGGCTAAACTTTGACCCAGACGCTTACGCTATCAATGAAATAGTAATGCGTAGCCTTATATGGAAATCTATCGCAAACATTGCCGCTCATTCAAATGCTGGTGACCAATCGCAGTGAAGTCTATTTTTGTCGACAGTGCAGGGCAACACAGCTTCGAAACGTGAGCTATCTGGTGGTACCAAACATCGCATATTTCCCAAAGCGTTGCTATGCGTTTGAGGGCTTTAAAAATGGCCATGTTTCAGAATCCTTAGCATAAATATCCAAGCCCACGCTTTTGTAATAATGTTTTAACGACTTTTGCCTTTTTTTTTTACAAGATGTTATTGTTGGAGTCGATAGATTAGATGTTGAGGAAGCAAATTCTGCAAAAATCCGAAAATCACTTTTTTGGTCTAAAACAGCTGCCGTGTCTGGCCGTAAGTCCACAATGCGATTATGCCTCGCTTGATACATTCTGCTGAATTTAGTACAGCCATTCTGGATATGAGAGGCTGTGTCATTGGTGTTATGGCACAGGGTGCAAGATTTTGGATACACTGCGGGGTAGTATGTTGCTAGCAGGCTGTTGCATTGCAGCAGTTGCAGTCTGCCCCTGATGATGAAGCGCACAACGTTGTCTTTCAGTTTTGAGTTCAGCAAGAAAGCCGACGACAGCTTGTGGTCTGCTGCGGTTGCTTCCCTTCGGATCCTGCCTTGGGAGTGCCTCTCTCTCCATGCCTCGGCGTGCTCGGGCAGGTGCTTGCGATTGATGATGGTGGAGGAACTCTGTCTGTCACGGGTCACAACACTGACAGCCTCATCTACCTCCACCTGCAACGCGTAGCGATCTTCTGGGTCTTTCAGCAGACGTGCTTTCTCGCGCATGCAAAGTTCATTAATGTACACCCAGTCTGACTTCGTCCAGTTCACTTTGCAGTTCTTCGTGATTTTTCCTACAGGGTTGGTGCGAAAACCTGCAAATACATTTTTCTCATTTGGCGACGCGTGCGGCACTTTGCGTTTATCCATGTGTAGATTGAGTGACGTTCAGGCCGTTTCTCGCACCTGCCTATCATCACTGTTCAGTACTGACAGGGTGAAAGACAGCCGTGTTACGTTCTTTGGCCGTGTCGCGTTGTAGATGGCGTTAGGGTTCATTAGACCGAGTCCGCCTTCTCCCCTGGGGCAGAACATGAAGTCTCGATTGGAGAAGTTGTTCAGCTGGAGCCATTTCCTCACATATCTGACGATTTTGCTCTCCAGTTCGCCCAAGTACTTCTCTGTGAAAGTGAGATTGGAGAAATAAATGTTCAGTCTAGATGAGCCCATGATACTAATCGCCTGGAGCTTCACTGTCACCGGCAGGGGTGCTGCGTAGATTTTTTTCAAGGTATTTTTGAATTCCTCTGCTACTCTTTCTGCTTGCGAATACAGTACATACATACAGGGTATTGATAAAAGACGGAAAACACCCGAAAACACTGGAAAACACCGGAAAACTCGAGTAAATGGCGGAAAACGCCGGAAAACATCTACAAAAACCATGAAAATGACAATTCCAATCATTACTTTTTGTTGTCCATCTTTATCTATTTATTTTTAGCAGGTTCTAAAACACATAAAACTCCAATAATCTGCCTGCAAAGACTGTATATATGTCACTATGTGGATGTATGTATGAGTGTTCTCTCTCTCATTTTCGGGTGGGTACAACGACATGATGTTGCATTGTAGGTGTCGCGTTCTGGTGTATGATAAATTCTTTAAAAGTCAGTTACTGAGAATTTTGATGGAAATTACACCTGAGGATTTTCAGCAAAACCCTAATTGCCACTCTCCTGCAGCGATAAAAGTAAATAAATAGGAAAACAACAACAAAATGAGGCACTGAGGGTAGGGTACAGTTTCACAACAATAGTTTAATCAATAAAAACAAAGCTGAAAGAAAATCCCAACCCACAAAAAGGATAAGTCCCAAAAAGAATACAACAACACACAACAATCCTTCTCGCACGAGTTCAGCAATGAAGCGACACGCCCCAACGGGCAGGGCCTCAATCAACTTCTGGGAAAAAATATTGAGCGCCCTCCAATCACAGCTCTCACTGCGGGTAGAAGGACGCCGACACTCAATTTGCATACAATAACAAACAAGCTAGCGTTTTCTACTGGTCCACTCTCACAGTGAATAAACAGTCCACCACCAACTCTCTCTCCACTCCAAACGATAGAACTCTACACGCTATGAGAACGTGATGGCCTCGACCAAAGTTACTGTCAATCTCTCCGTCTCAAACATGGATCTAATGTGTATAAGAAAACTCTCTTACCACTTCGTGTCCTTACTCCCCTCTGGAATCAACACGGTAATCCGAGCACGGTTGACACATAACACACACCGTCTACACCGTCTACCGCGTGGGCAGCGGCCCCCGCCCACGCGCCTCAAATTCTCTCGTCGTGGTAATCCACAGCTGCGCGGGGCCGCTGCCCACACGCCTCCGATCTCTCGTCGTGGTAATCCACCAAGCAGTAGCTCAGCGGACGGCTCTCCTCCCCGGGACACTTGGACTCCAGCCCTCTGACTGGCCCTTGGGACTGGTCACTCCCAGTTTGCAGTTTCCGGAACCCAGTTCCACGTACACGAGCGTACGTATACACAAGCTAATAAGCATGTATATCTATATGGCTATGGATATGGCCTGAAAATAGACAAAAGACGACTTATCACTACGGGATAAGGCAGCAGCCGCTGCACTCTCAACACAAGCCTCTTTCACACACTCCCAATCGCGAATGACTGATGGACGCACCCCAGACGTCATCAGAATTAGAACCCAAAACTTGATTCACTCAAAGAGCAATTGAATCTCTCCCCCTTTTTCATTCCCACAGTCAATATTCATTTCACTGGATGATTGAGGAGACACTTAATTCAACTTTACCCCTTGCTGAATAATTTAGTCAAAAGTGGTGTTCTCTCACTTACAAAGGTATATACGCGTTCAACCGAAGAACCGTAATGAACATACCTCAAGACAGACCGTGACTTGACAGACTGTTGTTACACTCGGGGGAAACCAGAACCCCTCGAGCGATAATAGCGCTCTAGGCAGACACGCGTGTCCCCATGAGCCTACGCGACCCAGCCGTCACAACACGTCCGGCTTGCTCAGCCAGCAAGCTTGAATTATCCGCACCCTGGGCGCTAAACGCCCAAACGATCTATCGCCCCAGCTCCAATTAACCAATTGGAAAATTCGATTGTAACACGTGGGGACGCTATCGCCTCCGAGATCACTCATGCTTCACTCATGCTTCACTCGTGCGCGAATCTCTCTCGCCCTCCCCCCAATCGAATCTCCTAACCCCTCCCCCCTGGGCTAATCACTCCTGGTTAGCAACAAGTGGTGGGTCTCCGCTTTGGTTACTATTTTTAGATGCACCCCGGTGCATGCCTAGCATTCCAGATAGCGATGCTACCTGGCTTCGAACTTTCTGTACAATTCCTCACACACCTTGCGCAAATCTTGCGACAGTAGGACTTGAGAACGCCCCATTATTGTCCAAGGTGATGACCACTCAAAGTTCGTGGCACAGTCTTTCATGGATTGATTGTAATCTGGCGATACTATGAATATGTTGCCAAGTGTGGGATGGCTTTCTAGAACATGTTCTTTCTTTGTGGCCATTTGTATGCATGTCTTGTATCGTAGTTCTGATGCCAGATTGGTGTTGCCTGTCAATATGATTGACACAGCATTAAACAGACAGTTTCCAATGCCTGGGGTCAAAAGAGGTCAACCTCCAATGTCGTGTCGCCGCATAATCTTGGCTGTCTCTTCATCGGTCTGAATATCCACATAAGTGTTGGGGAAATCCTTCACTTTGACAGTTGAGTCGCTGCAAAGCAATGCCTCACACTCAGCTGCGCTGATAAGCTTCTTAATCCCGCGAGAAGCTGTCTGGGGAAGAGATAAACAGAAGCACAGATGTGTTAATTTTGTTAGTTGTCAATTTCCTCAACATTAACCTTTTAATAATCCTCTCCATCCTCTGTTTTTACAACATAAATATAGGTGCAATAATACGCTTACATGAGTGAAATCTCCCACGTTATCTAAAAGACGGTTTGTAGGATCACAAACACTGAGATAACTTGAATGAACATAGGGGGAACTAACAAACTCACAAGGAAGAGGTCACACTTCACTCACTTCTTCAAGTCGTTGCAGACCAGGCTCATATCCTCTGCCACGACATTCCCTGCAAAGGTACTCTTTGTCGGTTTTGCCCCAACGTAACATGTCTGAGTCATCAATGCATTCACATGATGCATGGTACCACAATTTGCAAATCTGAAAATATAAGAAAATAACGCGGGCCTAGTTATCAACTGACCAACCAACCGATCAACAACCGGAAACTAAATTGGCGAAAGTAACCATACACTCGTTCAAATGCAGATTTCTCTGTGCTGAGAAACATTATCTAAAAAGTAATTATATTATATAACATATGTCTTATAACCCCATTCAATATGCAATATTTGACAGGGAAAAGATTTGAAATGTGTTATGATTTAACGATGCTGAGTGGGTTAAAACCCTCATACCCCCATAAACAAAAGTCACATGATCTCAAAGTATGTTGAAAGATTCGATAGAGACAAATAAAAATTAAAAAAGTAACTTAAACAATATTGGCTGATTTGCCATTCTTTTGGTCTCATTTTGCTGCAAACAGTTTTGTAATACACACAAAATAGAATTTTTGATGAATTGGTAAAATGATGTGCTGTTTAATTAAGAGGATCACAAACATCAATATTTTCCACCAATTGTTACTGGTGATTTTACAGCTCTCACATTTTCAAAGCATTTCATACGTACAAATTCAGTAGACAAGAAATTTAGAGATCTTGAGTAGATGACTGATTCAATTTTTTGCGATCTTGCTACTTTTGTTTTTTGGGTTATGTATGTTCAAAGTCACAGTACTTTGGTAAATCTTAACGGATTGCGGATCTGTTTGCTCCCAAAGATTGCATTTTTATTGAGTTTTTTAATCCGTGGTATATACGTATCTTAACAATAGAACTGTAAACTGTGATTTTAAGAGAAACGCGCAATCTAAGAATTTTTTGTTATTTTGTCCGCCAATTTATAATACATAACAACATTGTCAAAATATCATAAATAACGAGATTGTCAACTCATCAACCAAATAAAACAAATCCAAAGTTCATGAAACTTGGAAAGGCGATGGGAAGATTTACAAAACATCCGATGCTTGATGTTCCTTCTGTTTCGTCTGCACAATTACCACATGGGTACATGCATTCTGGTGGTGAACCTTGAGGCAATAGTGCGCTGCTTTTTGGGGTTTGATCGCTTTCCGCATTGCTTTTTCTGTGAACCTTGTTTGGAGTGGGTCGGTATTGTATACGGAAACCAGCGGAAACCAGAGATTTTGTTATTGGATTATAGTAATAGAGTGAAAAATATTAATTTATATGTGTGGATGATTGTATGTTTTGTATTCAATCTGGTTGAAGTTTATGTTTTCACGTAGGCATGCAGAAAAAAAGCAGGAAAAAAAGATCTGAAAACAATTATTTATTGTCACATAATTGATTGTCGCGTGGTGGTATAAAATTTAATTAAAAGATTGCTCTTTTAATTATTAGTTCTAAGAACTTGAAAGATTCCACCCGAGGGTTTTCATCCAAAACCCCTGTTGCCACTTCCTTCAGTAATAAAGGTAAACAAACAAGTAAAACAACAACAAAAATAAGACACTGGGGATCAAATAAAGTTTCACAATAATTTAATCAAGTTCACAAACAATCAAAATAAATCCCTACCCACAAAGTTGGCCAAAAACCCCAAAAGAAATACAGCACTCTCCACAAGCTCACTGTCGCACAAGTTCAAGGCTGGAGTTACTCGCCTCATACAGGCGAGGCCCCAGGCAACTCATGATGAAGCCAATCAGGTCTCAGCCAATCAGTACTCACACCGCGCGTGCAGGGGACTGTAGCCTGATTAGCATATGTCAACAAACCGACTAACGCCGTCCTTCACTCCTTCACTCTTACAGTGAGACAGTTTATCAATGGACCCTATCCCTCTCCGACGAACGAGCTTAACGCTCTTAAAAGAGAATAAGATGGCATCAGCCGAAAGTTATTGTCAGTCTTCCTGTCTCATCAATGGATTTTGTGAGAATAAGAGAAAGCGTTCTTACCACACTTGTCCTCGCTCCACTCCAGGGAAACGACACAGTAATCCGAGCACAGTCGACATATAACTAAACCACTGCCTACACGAGCAGTCGCGTGGAGCTTCCACGCTCCCGCGCCTCCAATTCTCCCGTCAAGGTACTCCACAGTTGCACGTGACCGCAGTCCGACGTGCCGTCGACCTTCCGTCGTGGTACATACAGGTGCGCGAGGCCGCTGGTCCGAGCGCCTCCGACCCTCTAGTCGCGATGATTCCTCCGAGCAGCAGCCAGCGGAAGGTGCACTTCCGCCCCTCTCCTGTATCCCCGGGACACGTAGATCCAGCCTCCTCGCTGATCCTTAGGACTGGTCACTCCGGTGACCAATGGCTCTCTCCAGCAGGACTCCTTTCACCCTCGGTAGCTCCAGGACTGACCCCTACAGGACTCCGTAGCTCAACTCCACAGGCGTGAACATCCATACACGACTAATCACAACACGGTGGCGCCCTAGGATGGGCCGGCTCACCGCTGCAACCCCAAGTTGCGACAATGGAACCCAGTTCCACGTACACGCTGGTACGTTACTATGCAGTAGCCCCTCTCGAAGATAGCTGACTCACTGCGGCAGCCCCAGGCTGCAGTATTGGAACCCTGTTCCGCGTACGAGCCGGTTCGCCGATACAAGCTAACAGCAAGTATACGAAGACGTCACCCCTGAGCAGACTCTCATGAGTGTGACCGAGTGTAAAGACACCCACGTGCGGACAAGCACGCTTGCGCACGAATACACGTGCGGGTACGAGTGGCCTGGAAAAGACAAGAACGACTAATCACTAGGGAGTAATTCAGACACCGCTGTATTCTCCATTCAAGCTCTCCCCCACACCCCACTCTCCAACACGATAGACGTAACCCAGACGTCATTAGAAACGAGAACCCAATATTTGACTTATTCACAGGTAATTGAATTTCTCCCTCTTTCCATCCCCGCAGACATTACTCATCTCACAAGGCGATTAAGGAGACACAAGGATTCAACTTCACCCCTTCCTTTCCCCCACGGGATAATTTAGTCAGACAAAAATGGCGTTCCCTTCCCTCACAACGGTATTTACACGTTCTACCCCGAGAACAGTGACAACATACCTCAGCAGACCCTGGCAGACATACAGACGGTGCTCACATCAGGAAAGGCCACGGGCCTTCTTCAACCCGATGATAGAGCTCGAGGCGGACTCCCGCGTCCCCTGGGCTCAAACGCGACTCCATCGCTAGCACGTCTGACTTGCTCAACAGCAGGTAGTGGACTAAAATCCATGAGGCGTCCCAACGCCTAACAATCCGTCGCCCTAGGTCAAATTAGCCAATTAGAAGGATCCGATTATACCACGTGGTGACGCTAAGCCTACGTGATCACACGTGCTTCACTCATGCTCACCCTGGAGTCCATCCCCCCAAAAATCGAATCTCGACATCCCTACCCCCCTCTGTGGTCAAACCCCTCAGCAACAAGAGATAAGGTTTTGGCTTTGTTACTAATTTTAGGTGCAACAGCGCATTCCTAAAATTGCGGACAGCGACGCTGCCCGACTCAACCCCTATGTACACTTTCTCACCCTTTTCTTGTCGTTATCATGCGACATTGATAATAACACATAAAGCATTCAAGAAAATAGTGCACAAAGTACACCACCATCACTCATCATCACTCGTCATTATCATTAGATATTATCATCATTTTCATGTTCTTTTTTTTCTTTCTTCCTATTTTTTCTTCCTCCTCCTCCTCCTCCTCTTATTCATCTTCTTCTTCTTCTACATACATAAGTACACAAAGTACACCACCATCACTCATCATCACTCGTCATTATCATTCTTATCATTTGCTTCTACATACATAAGAAAAGCAGAGATTTTGTTATTGGATTATAGTAGTTCTAGTTCTAGTTTTAGGTTCTAGGTTCGTCTTCCTTCGTCCTTCTTCTTCTTCTTCTTCTTCTTCTTCTTCTTCTTCTTCTTCTTCTTCTTCTTCTTCTTCTTCTTCTTCTTCTTCTTCTTCTTCTTCTTCTTCTTCTTCTTCTTCTTCTTCTTCTTCTTCTTTCTTCTTCTTCTTCTTCCTTCTTCTTCTTCTTCCTTCTTCTTCTTCTTCCTTCTTCTTCTTCTTCTTCTTCTTCCTTCTTCTTCTTCTTCCTTCTTCTTCCTTCTTCTTCTTCTTCTTCTTCTTCTTCTTCTTCTTCTTCTTCTTCTTCTTCTTCTTCTTCTTCTTCTTCTTCTTCTTCTTCTTCTTCTTCCTTCTTCTTCTTCTTCTTCCTTCTTCTTCTTCTTCCTTCTTCTTCTTCTTCCTTCTTCTTCTTCTTTCCTTCTTCTTCTTCTTCTTCTTCTTCTTCTTCTTCTTCTTCTTCTTCTTCTTCTTCTTCTTCTTCTTCTTCTTCTTCTTCTTCCTCCTCCTCCTCCTCCTCCTCCTCCTCCTCCTCCTCCTCCTCCTCCTCCTCCTCCTCCTTCTTCTCCTTCTTCTTCTTCTTCTTCTTCTTCTTCTTCTTCTTCTTCTTCTTCTTCTTCTTCTTCT